>JAZKJV010001649.1:0-106798 GCA_037367405.1 Ottelia alismoides | reverse complement strand
TATTGGAAATAAGTTCAACAATGTGGTTGATGTTGTCACTAGGGAGATATTGTTAAATTAGCTGCAAGTTCCATTGTCCATTAGGAGTTAAAAGCTCACAAACCCAGTTGGGAATAGATCGTGTAATGTGTTTGGGATGTAGTTGTTGTAGGTAGTCTAGAAACCATTGACCTCTTCATATATTGATTGTTTTCCATTGTCACTAGTGCAATCAAGTTCGCAAATAGGAATTGCTTGGAATCGAGGATAGTGTTCCACAAGGGCAAAGGTTGTCTTAGATAGAGAAGCATCCCAGAAATCTATTTCTTAAGTATTTTTCCTGAAGGATTTCCTCCCATATCGTTGGTTAGGGCTCGAAAAGTCGCTAGGCTAGTTTGAGAATGAGAGACATGTTCACCATCCGAGCTTGTCTAATACCAATATAACCAAAATGCCTTGGCAAAGAAATAGTATTATAAGCCTTAACATAGCAGTGCAGCATGTTTTCCAAGAAACCCCACCAAAAGTCTCCGAGTATCTTGTCTATCTGTACACATGTGTCCACCGAAAGAAGATTTGTAGGCATGAGATAAACAAATACCGTCAAGAGTACCGCTCGGATAAGGACTGTTCTATCTGCCTGCAATAGGGCTTTGCTTTTCCAGCCAGAAAGCTTACTTTTTATTTTCTTGAGGATGTGGGCATGCAATGCCTTGGACCGTCAATGCTCTGGCAAGGGGCAACCTAAAGAAATTGCTTTCTCAAAAGAGAGTTTGATATTGAATTCCTTCCTTATGGAGCCTTGGATATGCTCCTAAATATTTATACTAAAAGTGATGCTTGATTTTGCGCAATTCATCTTTTACCCAAAATATCTCCCGTAAATCTGTAAAAGAGAAGGCATTCTCTTAGCTTCTGGGATGGATGCCTCTCTGAAAATGATAGTGCAATCTATATACATGAGATGAGTAATAGGCGACATTGTCCTATGAAGACTGTAGCATTTGTTGATTCACAATTGCGATGCGGAGTTAAGTAACCTTGAGAGAAACTCAGCATCGAGAACAAAAAAGAAAGGTAAAAGAGGACAGTCTTGTCTGATACCTCTCATCAGATAATGGTCTTTGAAGGCATACCATTGGTCAGCAATGGCAAATGTAAAGGTGGATATGCAAAATTGGAATAGACTGATGAACTTACTTGGAAATTGTAACTGAAAAAGCAAGTGTCCTATGTACCTCCATTCACATGGTAGAATGCCTTTTCCTTATCTAGTTTAATGGTCATGTACTTTAGTTTGACTTTCTTTGTCCTCATATTGTGGAGGATTGCAGACGCCGCAATAATGTTGTCTGTGATTTGCCTTCCTTCAAGAAATCCGCTTTGATAAGGCCCGATAATTCTAAGAAAGATGGAATTTAATCTGCTTACATTTAGCTTAACAACAAGCGTGTATATGGTGTCCGTAATGCTAAAGGGATGATAATCCTTGGGAGCACTCAACAGGGTTGGTTTTACGGATCAATACAATGAATGCCTTTTAGACATTTTTTTTCAAAAAAAGTCTTTATGATTTTTTGTCAATATATCCCTCAAAAGTGGCCTTTTATCTGTTATATAACTCCATCCCCTATGAGGTACTAATTATTATGGAAGAAGGCTGCTTGAAATCCATCAGGTCCTAGACTTATATTCTCATGCATGCTAGAAAGGACTTCATATATTTCCTCCTTGATACGTTAATCTCTTGTTTTTCTCCATCCGATAATCTCTCATATTGTTTAAACAACATAGGGATATCGTCAGCGCAGACCAAGTTGCAGTATCTGTTGGTGGGGTGTTAATGGGCGGGAACCGGACCCGTTCAATCATGACCCGCCCCGACCCATCACTATTGGTTCCACGGGTCGACCCGCCCCATTTCAAAGGGTACCCGGTTCTAACGGGTACCCAAATTATTTGAATGGGTAATGGGTACCCACGGATACCACCGGGTCTCTGCAACAAATATATACACATCAAATGAACTATAACAGAGAACATAATAGAGCACAATTTTGCAGCAGCATGCCAACTATCATGCAGACATATACGTGACCCATTTGTTGATTTTTGCTATTTGCAAATAAGGGTATTACAAAGTCTGGAAAAATGAAGCTACCCAATTTCAGTTTGGAATATATTTAGGCACCCCCTCCTAGTCGTGTTCTCGTGCAAAAATATATACACATCAAATGTATCTATACAAAAAACACATAAACGCGGTGTTCTCGTGTTCAGTGTTCATCAGTCACGGTTTTTTGCTTATGCAGATGCCTGGACGAAGGAGCGGAGAATTTCCTCCTGAAGCCTCTGAAGAAGACAGACGTCTTCAAACTCTGTAGTTGGGTTTTGCAGCATGCCAAAAACAGGAATGATGTTATTTCTTTGTTTTCATCAAGTGGAATCAGCTGAGGTTTCCTATATCAGACCAGTTATATATGTTTACACGTTTCCAAATGGCACACTACTACCCCCAGCATGTATAATTTTCTACTGGATTTTGCTGAAAAATTCCTCCTCGACAGCACCTTCTCGTGTCCAGTTGCATTGGGATCGCATTGCGTTGTGACCAGATTCTGTAGTATTGTTCCTAGATCAGCAGAACCTTCGAGCTTCCAGTTGTGCCGGCATCTTCAGATATCGCTAGGCACATCACCAGAAACTTGTTCTTTCATGTTGGCACGTGAAACCGAATCAAACCATGCACCACGATGTTTCAATATTCATGCCAAAAAAACATGTCCGAGTACACCATCTTACACAGACACATATACAAAGGACAACATTAGTGTTGTGTATCTACTCCATCACGCTTTTATCCAACGAGGTTGCGTTTATCATCTGAATTGTTACAGAAAAAATACACAGTTCAGAATCAACATCGTGAAAGCTGAACCACGTTGTCTATTTCTCAGATATCCATTTGCAATTTCAATCTGTATTAAATGGGGAATCAAAGGAATAGACCCTTGATTGGGGAAATAGGATGATGGATGCAACTCGATATGAATCCAAAATATATATCAATCAACATAAATGCTAAACAAATAAGAATATGATAATGCACATCTTTATCCATATCCAAATGTTAGCATGCCTGTAACATTCTTATCTTCAGGTGTTCCAAGTCAACAGTGGGGACTTTATTCCAGGAATCATCTGATTCAGTACAAAATTAAAGGGATTTTTACACCCATAACCTTGAGTAATTTTGCAATTACAATCATAACCCCGCGAAATTGCGAATTACACCCAGGACCCCGTAAAATGCTTAACTCTTACATGACATTACCCTGTGTTAGTTCTCATCTATTTATCCGTTAACTCTCACAGAAAATGATACATTTTACCAATTTTACCCTTAAAACCATATCACATTTATAAAGTATGCCATTGGTATAAAAAAATATAAGAAAATAAAATCTACACTGGGGATGGGGGTTGCTAGAGCCGTCAACAAAGCCCCTCCCCTGCTCATGGAGCTCCCCGCAAGTCGTCAATGAAGCTCACCCTCCTTCCCAGTCTTGAGCTCCCTCGAGAGCCCCCTGAAAGCCCCTCGGGAGCTTCTCCTCTGCTTCTACTCCGGCACGAGGTCTCGCTTTTGCTGATGCAGCGAAGGGTATTGAAGCTCGCACATCCTTTCCGAAAGAGGAGTGTACCCCTCATGTGAAGAAATTGGCTCTTCTCCTCTCTATTCCTCTAGCAATGGGACCAATGGGAAGATTGGTAGAAGCTACTGCGTGTGCTGGCGGCTCCTAAGGTGGAGGACCCGGTTGCTTCTCCGTGCACGGAGATGTAGTTCGGCTCTTCTCTCTTGATCGTTGCTTGCGGTTTGGTTTTCAACCCGGTATACGCGATGCGGGGGTACCTAATGCACTACAGGTGGAGCTCGTGTTCCTTCAATCTCTAATGGCTGATGTTAATGACACTAATCTCTAGATGCTCAAAGGGGACCTCGATCCTACAGACGAGGAAGGTCTCGGAGGGAGGTTAGTGAGGGGTCCCTGGAGCTTGAGGAGTGATCAGGAAGACGGTGCTCGAGCAAATGGAGCTCAGGCAAATCTTGCTGGAAGAAGGGGGTCCGACATTGAGATCCCTCCTCAGCGACCTCGACCTGCAAATGATTAGGGGGAGTACGAGCCTCAATCTCGGCTTCAGAGGTGGAAGCGGATAAGAATCTCAGTCTGGGCAATGATGTATATGGAGTTCTCCTATTTGAAGCTTGTGATTGCCTGGACGGAGCCCAATGTTGCGAGATTGTAGGGGATATCGATCAATGGAGATGGCTTGCAGAAGAAGGATGATAGGTGAAGCTCCGTACTAGAGTGGGGGACGGAGCATATGCTCCCCCTGTCCGTCAGATACGCCCCTGCCCCGCTGCCTGTCATCTTTCTTTCCCCACACATGCTAAGTCCCCAAATCCATAGTAAAAATATGTTCCTAATTCTTTGTTTACTTTTGATTAATCCCAACCGTTAGATCACGGATTAGTTAGATTAACTCAATCATATGGTTGAGTTAATGAACTCAACTGACGGAAGGTTATGGGTGTAAAACGGTTAAGGCTCGTAGGTGTAATTCGTGATTTCACGGGGGTATGAATGTAATTGCGAAATTACTCAGGGTTATGGGTGTAAAAATCCCAAAATTAAATAGATCGCATTCCGAAAGGTGCAAATTATAATTTTAATTATAAGTCATAAGATAGGTGTGTCGAAGTCGAGAAATTTTGAATTCCTCGGAATTTACCATATTGCAACCAGGCATTGGGCATGCCTTCCCTCTCCCTTAAGTGGGAGTTATATCCATGTTCAGTGACAAATTACATAGTTGAAAAGGTTTATCGAAGGACGTGCGGAAGTTGGGTATGTGGAATTTACCATATTGCAAGGGTACTTCGGTGGCGGGGCATAGACGAGAGCTATGACCAGTGACAAGGCGATGGTGTGGGAGCCGTACATGTGGAAGACACTCAGGACAGGAGGAGGGAGGTGTCGGGCGGCGGGTTGAGAGGCGTGGAGCGAAGTGTAAACCCTAATCGCAAATAACATGTCTGAAAGAATGATAAGAAAAGATGATTCGTTGTTTATTCAAGAGGTCTAGGGGTCCTTATATAGGACAAAACCCTAGAGGGCTCAATGGAGAATATTCTATAGAATATTCTTTATAGAATATTCTCTATAGAATATTCTCTTAACAAATAGCCACATAGAATATTCTCTTAATAAAAGCCCTCGTGGGGTTACAATAGAATATAAAGAAAGAAATCTTCTGCAATCTCTAACACTCCCCCTCAAGTTGGAGCATATCCATCGATCATGCCCAACTTGGAAGATATCCAGGAAAGGCGCTTCTTTGGTAGGGCCTTTGTGAATATGTCTGCAAGCTGAAGATCTGTTGAGATATGTGGTGTCGTAATCTTGACTTCTCGTACAGCATCACGAACAAAATGACAGTCGATCTCAATGTGTTTGGTCCTCTCATGGAACACAGGATTTGTAGCAATATAAGTGGCAGATTTGTTATCACAGTATAGAGGAACAGGAGTAGTGATAGCAATATTGAGTTATTGCAAAAGAAACAGTAACCTGGTAATTTCACATGTCGCTTGGGTCATTGCCCTATATTCTGCCTCTGCATTGGATCGAGAAACCATCGTCTGCTTCTTGCTCCTCCAACTAACAAGGTTACCTCCTACCATCATCGCATAGCTCGTCGTAGAACGACGATCCTCAGGTGAGCTTGCATAATCAGCATCAGCATAAGCAGCAACCTTAGTGTATCCATTTGCTCCATAGAATAGACCACGTCTAGGGGATTCCTTCAGGTAGCGAAGGATCTGAAGAACATCTTGCCAGTGGTTGTAGCATGGTTTCTCCAAGTGTTGGCTAGCTCTGTTCACAGCATATGATATGTCTGGCCTAGTAACAGTAAGGTACAGAAGTTTGCCAACCAGACTTCTGTATCTAGTAGTATCTTCAAAGGCAGGATCATCTAGTGTAGAATGTTTATTTGGTTATGCAGGTATGCCAGAGGGCTTGCACCCAAGTAGTCATGCCTCAGTTAGTATATCTAAGCAGTACTTTCTTTGTGACATATGAAGCCCCTTCTTGGTGCGTAAGACTTCTATACCCAGAAAATAACGAAGTTGCCCCAGATCCTTGGGGACAAAAACCTTTTGCAGAAAAGTCTTCACTTCTAGCACTCCTTTATCATCGTCACCTGTAACAACCATGTCAATGATGTCATCCACATATACAGCTAGTATGACAGTACCTGTTGATCGTTTTCTGACAAAGACAGAATGGTCAGATGTAGTTCTCTGAAAGCCCAGAGTGTTAATCTCTGAACTAAGTCTGTCAAAAAATACCCTCGAACTTTGCTTTAGACCATAAATTAATTTGTGAAGTCGGCAAACATACTCCCCCTCGACTTCGTAACCTGGGGGTTGCATCAAGTAAATCTCTTCCTCAAGATCACCATATAGAAATGCATTCTTGACATCCAGTTGGAAAATAGGCCAGCCTTTGTTCACGGCTACAGAGAGGATAGTGCGAATAGACCCCATCCTGGCAACAGGTGAAAAAGTCTCGAAGTAATCAACTCCATATGTCTGTGTAAAGCCTTTTGCCACAAGTCTTGCTTTCAGTCTGTCAATAGAACCATCTGGAGAATGTTTCGTAGTAAAGATCCATCTGCAGGCACCAGGCCTGACACCTTCGGGACACTGAACTAGATCTCATGTTCTTCTGGAATTGAGAGCATCCATTTCTTCATTCATAGCTTGTCGCCACCCGTGGTCCTGTAATGCACTGTGATAGTCTCTTGGGACTGAGATTGTCATAAGAGCATATGCATATCTTCTATCAGAACATGATAGGCTATCAGTGGATGTGAAATTAGACATAGGATGAATTGTGCATTGCCTCTTTGTTCTGCGTAGGGCAATGGGAAGCTCCTGAGGATCATCCGGAGTAGTGATGGTGGGGGCACTTGAAGATGGCATATTTTCCTGCAACAAAGGAACAGGTAGAGGAACAGGAACAAGAGGGGACACAAGTTTTCTTTTATAGACAATTGGTGGAGGAGGAAGTTCTAATAACGAATAATATTGATTATTATGGGTTTCACTACAAAAGATATGCCAATGGATGTTAAATTATCCATTGCCTTAGATTAATTTTGTTGCATTAATTTATTCATATAAACTTTTTACATTTGCACCGATGATATATATAAAGTTTTATATACTCATTGCACGCATATATTTGAATATAAAATGGAACTAATACATATACACTATTGTTCTTATAAAATATAGGAATAACCATATAAGCTTTATATTTATAGTGTATTCCTTATCCTTGCTCACCTCTACAAAATAAATTGTATTTTTTTACTGATAGATCATGTTAAATCATTTCAATTAAATTTCATTCTTGTAGTGTATTTAAATTTTGTATAAACTATTATTTGTATCAAAATTTATCACAATAAAAAGTCAAATTAAAAATCCATACACATAGTGGGAGAGAAGAAAGTGTGGTGGAGGAGGAAGAGAGAGATGACTGCACTTAAGAGAAAGTATACGGAGGGAGCGAAAGAGGCAATACAACCTTATATATACTAAATAAGTAAATATAAAAATAGAGAGAGAGAGAGAAGAGTGTGATTGTGAAAATAGAGGGTAATAGCCGGTTGGGGGGGAGAGAGAGAGAGACAATAGAGAAATTATAAGAGTAAGAGAGGGATGAGAGCATTTTGTTAATGTTGGATGAACATTGCCGTGTTTAGGATGGAGCATTGAGCCAGGTCGATCCGGACCTGACCCTAGCCTGACCCTCAAAAGCCCATATCCGACCCGAACCCGATGTATACATGGACCGAGCCCGAGTCCTAATTTTGTCAAATTTTCAAGCATGAGCCGGGCCCATCGCGAACCCGAGGTAACCCGCTAAGACCCAACCCAGCCTGGCAATTTGCTACAGCTAATTCACCTACAGGCCTACTTTCACAGAATGTGCCGTGTGAACCAATTGTGAGGTAAGTATCACAAATTCTACAATCTACACTACCCAACTCCATATCAAGAACAAGAACCAGAGATTTCAAAAGAGGGCAACCTCACTGGAAAAGTTATCCAATCAGAAGTTTAAACATGAGGATGTTACAATGTATGATCCACGTAAATAACTCACAAGATGAGATTATATAAAGGACCGATATAATCATAACATGAAGTTAGGGTTGACTAAAAGAAGAAGAGGGGAAAAAGAACAACAAAAACTATTTTATTACTGGATAGGGACTTCCAGAACCTAAAATCGAAGAAATAGAATGTGAGCAGATCCAAAGGCAGAAAGGCGTAATGGAAACTTACATGAAGCTTCACTCACATCTTAAGCCGCCGGCGATGGTCGAACGAAATCGAACTCCAGAGACGGATTGCGGTTACGCCAATAGGTGTACGCGTTGCCGTCACCGCTGTCGGGAAGTGAGAGAGCACGGAGGTCACCGCACCGGTCACGTCCTGTCGGAGAGGACGGGACGTACGCGCATTAATAAGAAGAGGGGAGAAGGCTCGCTCCACCCGGTGGCACTTGCCGTAATTTTGGGAGCGGTGAGCAGAGACGCGGGCCGTGGAGGTGACGCGTCGCTGCTGCTGCTGCAGGGAAGAGCGGAGGGGGGGAGAAAAGGCTGTCTGCGCCCTTTCGGGGCCCCGCTTGTATATGGTCCAACCCCACCCTTTTCTTTTCTCCATTTTTATGGGTTTTTTTATAGGGTTTTTATCATTTGTGCTCCTCTGAGATATTGCAATATCATTTATACTCCTTCTTTTTTAGGAATATCAGTTATGCCTCCGACTATTGCCGTTCTATCATTTGTGCTCCTCCATTACTTTATCGTTAATGAGTTGAACTTAACCGTGGTTTTCTGAAATCATAGGGAGATTAAGAGGGACATAGCCGTCTAGCTCTACCCCTCCCTCCTCCCATTCATCTCCAACCTGAATGCACCCGAGCTCCCCCTCCACCGCGAGCCCCTCTCCACATGCTCCTCCTCTCGCCCCTGCACCTCTCCTCGCTCTCTCTTTCTCTAGCACCCATGATCAATAGCCATGGTCGTGCACCTGCAGGGGCACGCATGTCTGATCATGATGGAAAGACCCGCATTTGTAGGAGGGGGAGGCAGGGAAAAGACGTGGGCATCGTCGTCGAGGAGGCGGAGGTGGACTGCTAGGTGGGGGAAGGAGCAGGGGATGGAGAGGGAGGCGTAGGGGCAGAGGGGAGGTGCAGGGACTGGAGGAGGACCTGGAGGGCGGAGGGGGATGTCCGTGGGCGGGGAAAGGAGCTTGGGGCATAGGAGAGGAGGGGCAGAGAAGGAGATGAGGGTATGGAGGGGGAGGGGTCGTGGAAGAGGAGGAGGAGGTCCTGAAGAGGAAGGAACAACGGAGGAGGGCCTAGAGAGGGAGAAGATGCGGAGGATGATGGCCTGGAAGGGGAGGGGCGCGGAGGAGGAGGGGGCGAGCTCGTCGGACCTCTCGAGCCACCCATTCTTCGCGAAGAACATGCTCTATCGGGAACAGTTGCAATCTGTTTGTTGCACAATGTTGGAAGCTAGTGTAGATCAGGAGACGGCTAATGGTTCCGAGGTACAAGAATTGCTCGCGAGGCTCCGGATTGTGGTTGTCGAGGCGAAGCACATGGCGGTGGATGGGTTCCTGCAGCTTGTGAAGGAGGAGGAGAAGACTGAGCTGGGCGTTTTGGTGATTATGAATCCCCTGATCGAGCATGCAATCGAGCTTAAGTAAAAGGCATGCCCGATCAGATTCTTATAAAACTGGCAAAGGATGTCGGTATTGCCCGAGAACGCGTAACTGATCTCTACCCATGGAGGTGTTAGGACTCTGCTTGAGATTTGCAGTATTGGGGATTCCGTCCGCCAAGGGGGGAGCTCGCGACGGAGGAGGTTGTAGGAGAGATCGGGACGGAGGAAGAGCGGGGGGGCGGAGAAGGAGCGGGGGTGGAGGGGGAGACGTGGGGGCGAAGAGTGGAGCTGGGAGGAGGAAGAGAAGGGAGGAAGAGGAAGAAGATGGATGAGGAGGAAGAGGATGTGGAAGACTTTTCATACTTCTTTTTTTAAATTTGATTCCATTTGTATCCTGAAAGTTAACGTCTGTTTGCGTTGGTTATGGATCGTCACTAACTCAATGGGCAAAAATGATAAAACGATAAGAAGTCAGGGACACAACTGATATACCCAAAAAGGGAGGGGTATAACTGATATTGCAATATCTCGGAGGAGCACAAACGATTAAAATCCTTTTTTTTTAACTACAACTAATTTATATCTATATTTGTTTGAATATAGTTACAAGAGCAAATGATTATAAATATATCAACAGCTAGCACAATCGTCCGAAATAAATGAGAAAGCAACAAGCCAGTGAACATGTCAGGATCATTACGCATTAGCATCATCAAGGCCTTAAATGTCGGATTTCGATTTCGCTTCGGTGACTGATCGAAATTTCGATCATTTTGATCATTTTTTTAATTTGGACCCCAAAATTTCGGCTGATAGAGTTCATTTCGACCAAATTTTGGTTGATAGAGGCATCCGTTCTTAAGCAGATATATGTGGATTATTTTTTTATTTTGTTTAAAACAAATATTTTTTCCGATAAGGATATATATATATATATTGATACAAACGTCTTTTGCAAATTAGATGTTCCCACTTTGTACGTATGTTTACATTTTATACTGAATAATATTGATATAAATAACCCTAGAAAAATCTTATATCATCTACAGATTTTTTTTATTTTTTAATATTAATGTTGTTCTTTATTATATTGTGTTTTCCATATTTGTTATCAGAATCAGTTGATCCAACATAGTTGTCCTATAGTTATTTTCTGATACATATGCAACCCTTACCTATTTTCCCAAGACTATCTTCATTGTATATCAATAGCATGTACTTAGAGAGTCAAGCGGATACAATTATATTTGTATACATTTATTATCGCATATGCTTTAAAAGAAATGCGAATTATTTTTTTTGTTTTAGTTGCTACATATAATGATAATGTTACGAGTTTTTTTTGTTAATGGATATGAATATGGGATACAGAGACGTATACATTTATATAAATATGATTGCAGTTAATCTAAATTTCTATTAGATGATTTTACAATAAATAATTATGTGATCGCTCTAGATGTTATAACTGTATTCTCCTGTGTTTTCCACGAGGTGTGTACTAGTAATATATTTAAGACCCACATACAACAAAATTAAGAAGATTCAAGATATATGCCAAAAAAAAATTTTACACCCAATCTTGTAGATAAAAGTTACATTGATATGGTCTGTGGTATGCAAATATCAATATATATATATATAATAAATTCTAACAAATCAATTACTAATTCCCAGGACGCTCTTCATTATATATTAATAGCATATACGTAGAGATTCAATCGGATTCAACTGTATTTGTATATATTTATTGTCACATCCGCTTTAAAACAAAAAACAAATGCAAATATTTTTTTTGTTTTGGTTGCAACATATAAGGATAATGTTATGAGTTTTTATTTGTTGATGGATATGAATATGTGATACAAAGATGTATGCGGTTTATATAAATATGATTACAATTAATCTAAATGTCTATGAGACAATTTTATAATAACTAATTATATCATCCTTTTATATGTTATAAATATATTCTCCAGTGTGTTTTCCACAAGGTGCGCACCAGTAATTTATTTAAGACCCACATATAATGAAATTAAGAAGATACAAAAATATATGTCAAATGTTTTTTTTAAACCCAGTCTCGTAGATAAAAATTTACATTGATATGGATTGTGATATGCAAATATCAATAGATAAATTATATATTTAATAAATTCTAGCAAATCAATTAGTTTCTTTATATCGACTTATGTGTATTTTATATCTTTGGGTTTTGGTGGAACAAATATATAAAAGGTTTTGTGATCTGGAAACTTAGTACATAAATATCAATGGATAGGTTTATATCTTCAATCCATAGTATACGTCTTCGTTCCTTCCTATATGCATATGTACAACAGTTGGAATTGATACAAAACTACGTGAGTTGTGGTGTACTTAGATCCAACAAAGACAAAAGCATGATTTTTAGGGACGAAGTGAAAATTTCATCATGGAATGTCGTATATTCATGGGTTGCCCTACTTAATGAGAATCGTGGCATTAATTCTCATTCGTGGAAAAGGAAATTCCCTCCGTTTGAATCCCTCCCTTGTTGAGAATCAATGCATTGTCTCATACATTTAAGAAAAGCAGATATCGAAAGGGACCAAGGTACCTTCATCACTATCCTTCCGCCCTCTTCGAAATTGTTGAAAATATCATTTGTAATTTGCACATAAAGAATTATTATTACAATGGATCCTTGTGCGCATCCTCCACTCGCATATGGAGAAGATTCATGAAGATATTTACTTGGAGAGAATATCATAGAAAAGAGAGAGGTGGAGAAAATATCTAGTTATTCTCCACCTCCCATCAAAAGATCTAGAACATTTTTACATAAAGGTGGAGCATTGAAGATGATTCTACATCTCTCTTTCAAAATATCCCCATCCACTTGAAGAGCATATAAATAGCACTCAAGAGGTCATCATTTGTCACAACAACAAGAAGTACAATACATCTACTACCACAACAAGAGTCTATAAGTGTCCTTCTACCAAGTATTGTAAGTCAATCCTCTCATGTAATAAACATTGCATGCAATCTTCTTGAATAAGTTGAAGTTCTGAATGCAAGGTTCAAGTTGTTAATGATATGAAGTTTTAAGGTTTCAATTCTACCGTGTGTATTGATCCATATTCACGCTCCCTAATTTGAAATTGATCTACCACTAATCTTCCATTGCCCCAACACGAACAGGTAGGGGCGGAATCAGAATCGTTTTATAGGTGAGGCCGACATTTAGAAATATATAAATAGCTAAAAATACTACTATTGAGGTACATATTTTTAAAGGTGATGAATAAACTTAAATAAATTATCGAAGTTGCGCTCAATGATTTTTCATTGCATAGAAATCATCAATGATGTCTTAAACGGTGATTTTTTCTGCTATCTCCTTCTCGATTTAAGTAATCATACAACTACTCGAAAAATCATCTTCCATTTTATTTCGAAGCCTTGTCTTCACGAGGCCCGTAGTTGAAAATGCACATTCAGTTGCAGTAGTTGAGACGAGAAGAGTCAAGATAAGCTGGATCAATCTATTGATTGAATAATAGACTCGTGACTTTCCTGTTTCCACCAATGCTTGCAATAATTTAGATATTCTGCCTCAAATATTTCATCTTTGTATGATTGGGGACATCAACTTGATACTGCATCAACTGAAATTGTAATAAATCACTTTCACTATCAGGGGAATATTTTGGATAATAGTTTGCTGCAAGGAAGCAAATATCATTTATATTAAATTGTTTATAGTTATCTTGTGGGTCTAGTGCAGAATTAAGACGTAAGAGCTCCATGGTTGTATCGTTAAATCTGTGATCCAACTCCTGAAGTTGTAAATCCAATGTAGGCATAAAAATATCCACTCAATAATAGTTTTCAAGTGTAATGTTGCTTTTTTCATGATGACAACGTGCTCCGTTAGAATAAGGAAGACTCATATCTGGAACATTAATATTTCGCTTTGAGCAAAATGATTGTACATTGTCAAAGAATATATTCCAGCCATATCTACACATGTCTTGAATAAGAGATCTAGTAGTGGAAACCAAACAAATAGCATTTAAAATATCTTGATCGATATTCTGCAATGCATGACATAATACATTTGTAAATATCAAAATATCCTTCATCAAGTATAAAATAAATATAAATTGAAAGGATGCTATTGAATTGTAAGCAGCATCAGTATCCCCACGTTGAGAATATGTGTAACCGTCTTTCACGATGTGACTAACAAGGCATGTTGAATCAAACAACCTTATCATGCTAGAAATTGAATGGAAATGAGAACCCCGTCCAGTATCTCCTGCATGTTGTAGTGTCCCAATATGATTAATTATTCCTATTTTAATTTCATTAGCTGCAATTTTTTCAGCAAGTTTAAATGTTTGAACATCTTGTAATTCATCATTCCTCTTGCTAGAAGAACCAACAATATTAATGACAAATGTTAACTTATAGAAAAATTGATGAACAAAAACAACTTCTCTTGGTGTTGCAACCATTGCTAATTGGAATCTATAAGCAAAACAATGCACATAATATGCATACCTACAATTCATGCTAAAGAGTGCTTGTAATCCTTTCCACTCTCTACTCATATTACTCGCACAATCATAACCTTGTCCATGCATATCTTGAATATTGAGATTATAGTGAGAAAGGACATCTGAAATCCTTTTTTTAATGTAGTTCCACTTGTATCTTTGACATGAACAATATCCAATAATCTTTCTCTAATAAAGCCATTAATATTAACAAAGTGGATGACAATAGCCATTTATTCACTCTTGGATTCATCACGAGCTTCATCAACAATAATGCAACATTTTGCATTTCCAATCTCATCACAAATAGCCTTTTGTACTCTAGTGGAAATAATATCCAATATCTCCTTATGAATAGTAGGAGATATATATTTTGCATTTTTAGAGACATTGTCTAAAATAACTTTTGCAACTTCTTCATTATATGACGCCAATAACTTAATCATTTCAATATAATTTCCCTTATTCTTTGAATCTGCAGATTCGTCATGACCTCTAAAAGCATATGCTTGAAAAGCTAGCCATTTAACGCAACCAGTTGATGTTTTCAATCGTAGTATGTAGCATTTAAATCTCCAATGTCCGTCGATATATCACATTATCAATATGCCTTGTTTGGATAATTAAATCTTTACAAGCTTTTCAGCTCTATTATGAGGTGAACATGGATCACTTCTAATGTGATGTAAAAATACACAATCTTTTATTGTAAAGACATTTGATCCAAATCGTCTAGGGGGACAATTTGCTGAAAACAAAACATGGCAAACACTACAAATTGGAAGGCCTTTGGGGACGCTTATTGGGGACAGTCATGTAGCAACCGTCCCCTATACTAGTATAGGGGACGGTTGTAGGCTGACCGTCCCGTCTCTAGAGTAATAGCGACGGTCATTAACGACCATCGCCGTTAATTTGACCTTTAGGGATGGTTATATAATCGTCCCTTACTAGGAGAGCCCCAGCTTGTTTTTTATCTACCCGGGTACTTTAGGTGACGGTCATAACCGTCTCCGTTACTCCATTGTGACCGTCACATATACGAAACTATAGGGGACGATGTTAACTGTCACCTATAGTTGGTTTTAGGAGACGGTTGCGTAACCGTCGCCAATGTCTGTCTAATTGGCGCGCTCCTCCAAATCTCTACAACTAAAGGGGACGGTCCAATTATAACCGTCCCCGATTATTCTTATAGGGGACGGTTGGACGACCGTCTCCGATGGTCCTATACCCTCTCCGGCCGAATCCATTCCTCATTCTTCACTCGACCAGCCCATCCATCTCGCCCTCTCCGCCCTCTCGCCCTCCTCCTCAGCTCTCGCACGACCGCCGCCCGTTCGCCCTCCGCCCGGTCGCCCTCCTCCTCCGCCCGCTCGTCCTCCGCCCCCTCGGCCTCCGCCTGCTCGCCCTCCGCCCGCATCGCCTCCTCCCTATCGTCGATGCCCGACTTCCTTGACATCCTCTTCCCCTCCGAAGCCACCTCCCTCCGCCTTGATTTCATCCTCTTATTTGGTTGTAAGTTTTTTAATTATTTTTTAATAATTTTGTAATATATTAATATTGCTTATGATTGTATAGATTTTTTAAAATAATAGCTTAATCTTTGTAAAAATGAAGTGTTCGTAGTGTAGTATTTTAAATGCTTAATATTTAGTTCAGAGGATCAAAAACATAGTTAGATAAAAACATAGTAGTTAAATGCTTAATAGTTTAGTTCAGAGGATCAAAAAAATATAACCTACCATACATTATTGCAACTTACCATACATTATTGTAATTAACTTTGGATCTTACCTTTAGGCAATGGACAAAAGTTGGATGAACAAAAGATTCAATAATTATCGGACATATAACAAAGGAGTTATCGGATTCTTATAATGGGCATTTCGATATGAGTCGCTCTATCATATTGTAGGAGGTGAAGGAGATAGGATACATCGTCCTTGCATAAGATGCAAGAATACTCTGACCCAAAATCGAACCATAGTTTATGAGTATTTGCTATTAAATGATTTTTGGCTTCATTATACGAATTGGATGTATCATGGTGAAGGAGTTATTTTAGAAGAAGATAATAATGTCCAAGTTGATACTGAAAGAGATGTCTCTAAAACACATGATCGTGATGCTATAATTGAGATGATAGATAATATTCGAGGACATGACACTGATGAAATGATGAATTTGCTTACGGATACCTTACTTGAAAAAAATACAAGATGCAGAAAAGCTATTATGCTCAGGAGTCAAAATGTCTCGATTACTTTTCCTTTGGAGAGTTTAAGATAAAAATGAAGAATCGGTGTACAGTGGTTACGATGACAGATGTCTTATAGTTGATTAGCACCTTATTAAATAATCCAAAAAAATTTCTAAAGGACTGGAAGGATGCTAAGTCAAGATTTCACGCACTTGAACTAAACTATGAGAAAATTAACGCACGTCCGAACGACTGCATTTTATATTGGAAGGATTATTCAAACTTAAATACATGTCCTGACTGTAAAAGTAGCAGATATAAGAATATGAGTCATGATTCGAAGAGGAAAAAATCGGAGAAGATTTTACGGTTCTTTCCTTTGATTCCCCGATTAAAGCGATTATATTCATATGAAAGAACAACTAGAATGATGATATGACACAGTAATATCACAAAGAAAGATGTAACTGGTGTTATGCGACATCCGTCAGATATAGAATAGTGGAGGAAATTCGATGAAATGTATTAATCGTTCTCTGAAGAAGTAAGAAACGTACGATTGGGTCTTGCTTCCGACGGTTTTAATCAATTCGGAAATATGAGTACGAGTTACTCTATTTAGCCTGTGATACTTGTTACATATAATCTGCCACCATGGATGTCAATGGCATCTTCTTTTAAACCGATGTCGTTATTGATACCTGGTCCAAAGGGCCAGGTAATACGATAGATACTCATATGCAATCGTTGATTGATAAACTAAAGATTCTGTGGAATTCTGTAGTGAGTATGTATGACGGGGTAAAGAAAGAGTTCTTTACAATACGTACTTCTTTATTGCGGACAATTAATGACTTTCCCACGTATGCTAATTTATCAGGATGGAGTACGAAAGGTAAACTCGCATTTCCGGTTTGTATGGACAAAATACATTCGACATGGGTAAGTGCGAGTATGAAACATTGTTATTTGGGATATCGTCGTTTCTTACCCGTAAGTCATAGATAGTTAAGAAGTGAAAATAATTACAAATTTGATGGACAGTCCTTTGGACGCCGGTTAAGTTTGAATCGCTGATCAGGAAGCGCAATGTTGATGGAATAAAAAAATTTGGACAACTACTCTCTAGGCCGATTATTTAAGAGAAAGGCATCCGATGGATGGCGGAAATAAAGTATATTCTTTCAGGAGCTACCCTATTAGCATACTTTACATGCTCGTCGTAATTTGGACGTGATGTATATTAGAAGAATGTTATGGAAAATATTCTTGGAATTTTAAATATTTCTAGTACTGCGAAAGACAGTTTGCGAGCCAGACGTGATCTAATACAGTTGGGCATCCGACCCGAACTACATCCGATAGAGTCAGAGAATTCTGGAGTAATAATTCCCGAAGCGGTATATACTTTATCTAGTGCTGACAAAGATAAGATACTCATTTTTATTAAATCAATTAGAGTATCTGATGGATTCTTCTCTCAAATAAGCATATGTATAAATCTGGTGGAAAGAAAGATATCAGCATTAAAAAGTCATGATTGTCATGTATTGATGCAAGTTCATTTTCCGTTGGTGATCAGAATAGTTGTACATCCTGATGTTTTGCAGCCACTAATTGAACTCAGCCCGTTTTTTAAAGTCCTGTGTTCGAAGACTTTAGATCCTAAAATGTTGTTTAGGCCATGGAAGGATATATCGATATCGATATCGTGTCGATATTGCGCTGATATATCGCTATATCTAGGAATCTTTCTGAAGAAAATTCCTGAAATCAGATATATCAATATATCGATTTCGATATCGGTCCCATGTCGATATTGATATATAGGCGATATATCGCCGATATATCGGGATACGGCCTTCCATGGTTTAGACTATAGACAGATATTGTTATCACTTTATGTAAGTTGGAGCAGCTCTTTCCACTTACATTTTTCGATATAATGGTACATCTAATTATTCATCTTACTAGCGAAGTTCGAATATGTGGTCATGTACAGTATTGATGGATGTATCCAATTGAAAGATACCTACGGAAATTAAAGAATATGGTGTTTAATAAAGCTGCACCTGAAGGTTGCATTGCCGATGGATATTTATGTGAAAAATATATTACATTTTGTGACATGTATATGGATGATGGCAAGAGTATTAGATTCGATCGGTTCGAACGAAATAATGATGGTAAATTGTGGACAGAAGATCCAAAAAAACTTTGGATTTTTCAACAAAATAGACGAGCTATCATAAAAAGTGCCCGTCGTAGTATTTTAGACGATGAAAGAGACCTTATTTATTATTATATTTTGATGCAAATAAACGAGGTTGATTCTTTCTTTAAGAGTTTCAGTCAATAACCACTAGCAAATCAGACTTTCTTAAATGGTTCGGGGATAATATTGAACTATTAAAAGTTACCAAAGATTAACGGTGGAGCACAAATCTCGATATAATCCGCAGGAGTCCATACTCATTAGAAGTATCACATTCCGGTATATCGTTAATGGATTCAGATTTCGAAAAAAGTCAATTGATGAAAAATAAAGCATAACAGAGTACTGAAATTAACGGATACTATGGTGAGATTATTGATATACTAGAAATCAGTTTTACACATTATGTAAGGTGTGTTCTATTTTATTGCATTTGTTTCGATGTGGGTCGCGTTGGATTAGATTACAAGAACGATAGAAATGGAGTTCTCTCTTTAAAGCAAACAGGTCGGTTGCAGACTAATGAGCCGTATGCGCTTGCCAGTCAGATAGAACAGGTCTTCTATGTTGTAGATAACTCAGTTAGTGGATGGATTATACCCATTATAACAACACCGAGATATTTTTTTGTGTTAACGAAGAGGAAGATGTATTAGACAATGACGTTGCATACCAAAATAACTAAAGTAATTTTTTTCATGAAGTATTAGACAATGACATTGGTACTAGCAACACTAGGTAATGCTATATTTTTATTTTGTATTCAAATAATTGAAATTATTCGGATTTATGTAAATGTATTTTTTAAAATAACTACTTTTGAATTTCAGAGATGACTCCTAGACTAGACGTATTCGGGAGGTCCCAAACCTCATCAGCAGCCACAGGGAGGTTCTTCTGATGCAGGCAGTGGATGTATCCAGAGACGACGTGGACCGTCTCAGTATAGATTCTTGGATCGTCTTGCACTCGGGCATACGCTACATGTACGTATTTTGACGGAGATTCGGTAGGATAGAACTCCACGGAGTTTCAGATGTACCTTGGTCAGGTTGCTCGTGCGCGTGTCCCCATCACTACCCACGACTTTCGATAGCTTCCTTATGTTGTCAAGGCTGCCATACTTTCTGATTTGGAGGTATTATAAAATAAAAAAATGATTTTTACTATTTTATTATACTAATGTTAATTATATTTGTTGTATAAGGCTGTCTTTACATGGGAACGAAATGATCATGTCGATTTCCAAATTCTCTCGCATGCCGCTGAGTTGTTGCGTCGATACAAGGGACGCGTAAAGGCAAAGGTACCAAGATATTTATATCTTTATAACAAAAGATTTAAAGATTGACGATATTTATTTTTCCGTCTTTAGTATTACAACCCCCAGATTTCATATGAGTAGCCTGTGCAAAACGTCCCACCTGGTGTTACACCAGATCAATGGAGGGAGTTGATTAATTTTTGCTCCAGTGAGGAGTTCGCGGTATGTATATTTTTTCTTAATTATTTGTTTTATGTTTGTACTAACTTTGTTTAATTTTAGTTGATTTCTAACAAAAATACGACGAATCGCTCCAAAGGCTTCAGGTCCACCCATAAGATGGGAAAGAAGAACACTAATCAATTGAAGCATGACTTTGTAAGTATTTAAAAAAATTTAGAATGATTAAGTTTGAGTGTAGAATTTATTTTAAAAACTTCTTTTATGTTTTTTAAGTTGAGGGATAACGAAAGAGAAATAACCCGCATAGAGGTTTTTGCTGGGTCAAAGAGCCGAGATTCAGGAGGAGAAGTGCAGTGGGTTGATAACACACCTACACATCAATTCATGTAAGTAATATTTATTTTTAATTTATAAAATGACTTATATTAATACATTGAAATTATTTAATATACAAGCAGAAAGAAATGATTAGGCTCTCTACCACCTCCTCGCTAGATAGCACGGGGACGAGCACTCCCCCGTTGTTCTCCGATGATGCCTTCTGTCAAGCCACTGGTACAGAACACAATGGACGCATCCGTTGTGGAGGGCATGGAGAAATGATCCGTACATGGTATGGAATAGGTGGTACAAGTGGGATGCAGTCTTCCTCGCAAGAGAGCCAAAGAGAAAGAGAGATGGAGAGGGAGCTGCGCGAAGTTAAGGCAAAGATGTCTGCACAAGATGAAGAGATGGCTAAGATGCGTATGGACATGGCGAATGTCATGTCATATATAAACCGTCTTTAAAGCCAAGCCATGCCACCTGTACAACCTGCACAACTCGGCGACGATGAGGAGAGTGAGGAGGGGAGCGACGAAAGTGAAGAATCTGAGTAGATAACCATCGATGTAGTAAATTTTAGTTTTTTCTTGAAATTTTTATTGTAATGTTTCTAGTAGTGCCTAAGATTATATAGAATTGAAAAACTATTTCTGTGTAACTATTATTATGATCTTGAATTTTGAGTTTATGAAGTGTCTTATTTGGTTTTGCAGAGGGAGCGTGAAAAAACCATGAATCTAGTAATTTTTTTCCTGTCAGGGGGTATTGGGGACGGTTGTAACCGTCGCCTAAGGTGCTACAAAAACGTCCCGCTTGTCCAAGATAGTTTAGGAAATACATTTTTGCCTTTCAAAGATTATTGGGGACAGTTACAACCGCCCCCTATACTCTTTTATTGGCATCGTTATAGAACTCAACGTAGATGGGACGGTCACAACCGTCCCCTTTTAATAGCCAATGGAGACAGTTATATCCGTCCCTTTAGAATGTTAGACACCCTCTGTCTCGTTTTAGCGGCTATGGAAACCCGGTTGAAACCGTCGCGAAAGATCTTCTGTTGTCGTCCCTATAGCGCTATCTAACGGATGGGACGGTTACGACCGTTCCCTCTGCTTCTCAAGAGGGACGGTTACGACCGTCCCGTCCTCTTTCAAGGACCTCGCTGCCAGAAATTTGTGTCAATAAGGGCTATAAGGGACGGTTACAAGCATCCCTTCAAGCCTTCTGCTGGCGTCGCAATAGAACTTTTTCATGGAAGGGACGGTCACAACCGTCCCTGTTACGTGACGTAGGCGACGGTTTCGACCGTCGCTTCCGTTTGACATCGACTCACTGTCGCAGATATCGACCAGTGGGATCTAATGGGGATGGTTGAAACCGTCCCCACAGGTTTTCTATAGCCGTCTCAAAATGATATCCGACCATTGGGGACGGTTGGCATCG
Organism: Ottelia alismoides; assembly: GCA_037367405.1. Lineage (NCBI taxonomy): Eukaryota > Viridiplantae > Streptophyta > Magnoliopsida > Alismatales > Hydrocharitaceae > Ottelia > Ottelia alismoides. The sequence continues at coordinate 84,830 of JAZKJV010001649.1, read as the reverse complement.
TCCCCTAAGCTTCTAAGATGGGGACGGTTGAAATCATCCCTACTAGTCGTGGTACCAGGGACGGTCGGAACCGTCTCCAATCTTAATCGTTAAAGGAACGGTTCCGATTGTCCCCAATGGGTGATTAAAAGGGACATTCGTGATAAGCGTCCCATCTAATCAAATGAGACGGTGGCAGATGGGACATATCTGAGACCGTCTCCTCTGATCAGAAGGGATGATTATAAGTACAAAAAGGACGGTTCTTGACCGCCCCTTAGAGCCACCGGCCTGTAGTGAAATAAAATGTTGCTTCCTTAATAGGAGAATATTCTGACCATGAAGGATATTTCTGAAATCAAGATTTTTGAAATCGACGTTGATGATTTCCATGGCCAGATGATAGATATTCTAAAAGATAATGCTGATATGGTCTACTTTTAATATAACCACGTCGAATCTTATCCTGCTCATTAGGTGGGCATTCCCAAATTTGACGGCGCAATCCTGGATCACGAACGGTAGAAGACTCATCAACATGTTCATTGTGCACTTCTTGTGGATAATTTTAAATAAATACATCAGAAGAAGATGGATCAATAGTAGGAATCAAACCATCATGTAAGATAGAAGGATGAATTGTAGAAGACTTTTGTGCATATTTCTCACAAATATCAACTATTGGTTTTTTGAAATAGGTGTCAATTGTTCTTTAGCCATAATCAAACATAAGTTCACATGACAAATTTAATAAACCTAAATTTAGCCCCTACATGTGGCTCAGAAGATAAAAAAATGCATAATTTTTAATATTGTGATATCCAACAAATATCGATAGAGCAATCCACTATACACTATATTCTTTTTTTGTGATATCTCAACTTCTCTCTATAATCTCTTGATCTGAGTATTAATATTGAATTGTGCATTTGATTATATTGACAATTCTTAACCACGATAAACAAATGACATGAAATCTTCTCTGATGGAAAAGAACAAATGAAATCGGATAAGATCTAATTGAATGCACATCACTATTCGCACGTTCAAAATTCAATCCCTAATAAGAATGAACGAACATAATAAAGTAAAGAACGTGGGAGGGACGTTGGACCTTGGAGATTCACGATAACAGTTGAAAAACAGAATCTTCCATGTTGCTCTTCCTCGTTGGGTTTATAATTTTTTAACGGTAATCCTTTTTAAAAAACCTAATCTTTTTGTTTGGTTGTAACACCATTCGGAACAAACAAACAAACAAAAAGTACAATAAAATTGCATTCTTACGAGAACTGGAGGCTCCTCAGATCATCGACGGAAGGCGAGATTTCCCCATCAAAATTGAATTTTTGACAAGTTCTTGCGATCACTTAGTAAGAACCCTCAATGAGTATGACTCGTCTCACTAGAAAAAGACGTAGAGAAGGAAGCAGAAACACGATGCGTCGAGGCCCCCCCAATCTTACAGGAAGACGACAACGAAAGTGGCTTTGTCGCAGACGACACTGGGACACCCCTCCACAAAGACTGAGGTAGGGGAATGGACAGGGAAATGCCAAGTTGCGGAATGGGAATTTAAGATGATGCCTGATGGGTTGCTTGCAAGGGGAAGTTGAATCGTTTATGTTAAAAATTGGAAAAAGAAGGCTGAGAAAATTGCATACTAAAACATGATACTAGAACCTGGAAATGGGAAACACGATTTTAAGAAGGGGGGTCTAACAAATTTCCAATTAGGAGGGGGGCCATGGCCCCGACCCGCCCCCTCTAGATCCGCCCCTGCGAACATGGTCGGACCTGAGCATAGTTTTGAAGTGCAATTTCCAAGAGCCCATTAACTTTAGCGGTTCAGTTTTTCATGTGATTTGGTTTTTAGTTTAGTAATAAAATAGTGGTTTGTCTTGGTGTGCCCTTATAGAATTGATTTTTTGGTGAAACTGATTACTGAAAAATAGACCCTTATGTATTCAAAATTTCGGTGAACAACCCAATGCTAAAATTAAAAATTTTAATAAGATTATATAAGGATCGATTATTACCAAAAAATAGAATCTTTCATTTTATATTTGATGATAAACACATTAGCGATAATTTGCTCTTACTAAAATTTTGAAGGGTCCTTTTTTTTCTTTTGCCTTGAGCCCACGAAATGTCAGGAATGACAATGAACACGAATCACATCCCCGTCGATGAGAATCACTCCATCTATGTCCCAAGCCGATCTATGTGCTCAATAATCCAATGTCAAATACTTCCACTTCCTCCCATTCTCCCTTCTCTTATTCCCCCTTACCTCCACTTCGTTCCATCTTATATCCTAAGTTACGGTTGCCCCTTCATTGAATGACTACACATCTGCCTACGTCAAATTTAATTTATCCTCAAGTTCCGGTTGAAGATATTATATTTAAATACCAAAAGTTACAATGAGAATTATTTAGCGCAAAGAAAACTCCAAATGGAGCACATTTCACTATATGGAGGAACGATCTGGATAATGTTGATATTGCTCGTGATGCCATTGGTGACATTTTAATTGATCTCAAAAAGTTAGCAGGTGATCTTAAGGGGTTAAATAAGGACTTATCATAGGCGAATATTTGAGTAACTAAAGTTTGAGATCCTTATATTTATGTTGTATACAGGAGATGTTTAGCAACAATTGTGAATGAGTATCAGTTGGTGACGAACAATATATCTCTTATATGATGTGTGCAGGAGATGTTTAGCAACAAATGTGAATGGGTATCAGTTGTGCACGAACAATGTATCTTCTTTATACTGTATGCAGGAATTTTTTTAGCAACAAACTGTGAATGGGTATTAGTTGTGCACGAATAATGTAACTCCTATATGTTGTGGATGTGAAATGTTCATATATACCCATTGTATGCACAATGCATTGGATATCTCCGATCACCTCCGGCAAACATCAAATCACATGGCATAGTCTTGGTAATCTTCTCCGCCAAGACACATCTCCCTTCCTCCGCACTCCATTTTTTTCCCATATTTTATCTTCACATCTACGATGACAGAAAGAAGAGGAAAAGAGCGGTTAGAAAACACATAAAGATCCCAAGACGAAGCATCATCTCGCGGTGAGACCATATCTTCAATCATGGTAGGTTGGCAATGTACCCGTACACATGCTCGTTTCGGTGGTAGATTTATTCAGATTTCGAGTGGTTGCCACAATAGTCCAAGTCTTTGCTGGTGTCTTATTTCCCATGCAAGGGAGATGCACCGTGCATCTAGGTCATTTGCTCGCCCCAGATGAGCATTAGAAGTAAGCCATATCGAAAAGTGGATGCGAAAGCTATCCACGATATAGCATATTACTTGCCACAATATGCTGCCATGTTGACCATGGAAGACTAGATATCATGTAGTTTATAATGTGGTCTTTTTTATCTTGCATATAGCCGGAGTTTTGTACAATTATTTGTCATGTATGTACAATGTCTTAGACGTTTTAGTGCTATCTGTTTAGATTTTACTATTTGCCTATTGAGGGGTTAATATGAATTTTGACTCAAAAAATCAGTATAAGTCAAATTTTCTATGTGTTTCACTTGTGGATCTTATATTCTCTCTTTACCTTATATAGATAAGTAGTGTCAGGATTTTTAACTAGTATGTCCTTACGGAAATATTGTAGTTATATTTTAATGCTCGTCTTTTTTGTATCTATGCTATGATCTCGTTAAACTGGTGTTTTTTTGCATAGTTATCCATGTTTAGTTATGTTTGATCGAGTCATTAGTTTGACCCAATGCCTGAAAAATCGGGCTGTTGAATCGGTCCTTGTCAAGTTTGGTTTGACTTGATCCGAACTGATTTGAACCATTAGTGACATCAACATCACATCATCTTCTATATAGACTGATAAAAAATAGGACCCACCACAGTATGATGACATCAGCATGACGTCTTTCTCCGGTTGCAATTACATGAATTTAAGGAGAATTGAGGTCGTTTGAGTTGTTATTATATCTGTGACTTCACCTCTCGATGCCACTTGATTTCTACAGGATGTCCACAACCACGGATATCATTCTAGTCCACCCACCACCTCCATCCTTCACCATGAAATCTCCCATACCCAACTCCCCATCTCTCCCAATCCAACACAAACCCATTGAACCCACCTCCAAAGATCCCCCCTCTCCCTCCCTTGCATTCAAATCTTAAACCATTTTCACTATGTCGGAAGTTAGCGTCCTCTTTGTTTACGTGTAATTAGGTCACAAGGGATGAATACAGAACAAAGTCAACAAAAAAACGGTGCAACCGAAGCCAAACACCCAATGATTTCAGAAATCCAATCGTAAAAAAAGTAGCCAAAAAATTGCTAAACGAGCTCACTAACTTCTGCACGTTCTGCACGAGGGAGAGGAATTCGAGATTTGTTTGTAGGCAGCTTCGTCAGTGGACGCGGCGTGTTGACGTCTCATTCTTGGTGGTACTGGCGGCGACGACCTTCTGCTAGTGAGCTGCTCTGAGTATGAGGTTGGTCCGTCAGTGGGAGCCTGTGAGCAACGTCTCCTTCTTGCTGTTGTCGTTGAACAGAAGAACTTGGCGATGGGGTGGGTAATGGGTTTGTGCAACTGTATGGGGGCATGTACTCTCTCGATAACTTTGGGTTTCCCTAAAACCAGGGGAAATGGGTTTTTTAGATCCGGTCTGGTTCGATCAAACCGGTCTGATTTGACCGATTTATATACGGTTTAGTTTTTTTACTTTGAATGTACGAATCGATTGGACAGAACGGAAATTCACCGGTTCACTCCGATTTTTAAAACAATGGTTTACCTTCAGGGATCTAAAACTACTACTTTTTGCCAATAGGTTCCTATTGATTTTTTTTGGTATTAACGGTGGACTTGAATATAAATTTGTTTCATATTAATAATATCTTCGTTATTTTTCAATCTTTACCTTTCATATCTAATCATTTTATTTGTGGGATTGATTTTTTTTTTGAAAAAGATCAAGTTTCATTTATCATAGAAAGTTGAGTCAAAGTGAACTGTGAGGTTAAGTTTGTTATAGGCCAGTAAACAAAAAGCCACGCATGCCGGACCTAAAATCATCATAATATAGAGTGGTAGAATTTAAAGAAGTTCATCATGTGATACCAAAAGAAAAAAAGCGATTGTAAGGTGGTTTTGAAAATCAACCAGTCTTAACTAGTGCATCCGCCACATACATTAGGTGTGCTTGGGGGTTTGGGCTTGTTTGATTTTCATGATCCTCCCACCATGAGAGCATATCTCAACGGAAGAGGAGAGCTCGGGTTCATTTCCTTTGGAAGTTTAAATCTGTAAAGAAAAACTAAAAAACAACCCATGATATAATATAGTTTAGTCTTGTTTGGAAGGGGATTATGGATCCGAATAAGCCGCCATTCCCCTCTTACGTTATTCCTCTTTACCCACTCCTCTATTGTCCTTCCCTTATTTCCCTCTTCCCTTATTCCATCTCTTTTTACATGACTTTTTGCGAAGAGTGGGCTTATTCCACCCTTCTTTCTGGGTTTGTAAACAACATCATGTTGTATGGATTATGGTACTATATATGCCACTTCACGGGGATTATGGGCGGTAGGTGTTTTAGAAGATGGCCCTCGGGCCTGTGTAAGATGTTTATGTGGTCGTTGGATCTGGTGGGTGGGATGATCCAAGGGCATAGAGGTGGAGATGTACGACCATGCTCACCGCTTGAAATTCACGCATCCCGGTATGGTGCCACACAAGAGAGGGTAAAGGGTAGGAAAATGTATGCCTTTAGAAGTTGGAATCAATTCGGGTGCATGTCTACCATACTTCCTTTTGGTATGTGCCTATAAGTTAGCTAGAGGCTATTTCAGCATATTTGGAAATTGCAATGACATAGGTATGGATGAGCATTTGGTTGAGCCAGGCCACTCCGACCCAGCCCACGAGCTTGACCAATGAACTTGACCCGAAACCCGACCCAATAGACTCAAGCCAAAAATACCACATGGAGAAGCTGGAGGAATACCGTGTGGAAAAGCTGGAGGAAATCGAACGCTTACTTCGTGAGAAAGATCGACTTTTTGCGCTCATGATCAGTGGATCAACATCGACACGTGACGTTGTCGATGCACTAGTGTGTGATAACCATGCATGGTGTAGAATTCATACTCCACCTTGTACGATCACCTTGCTTATATGCATGAACTTATGGAGTTTTAAATGTTAGTAAAAGGGGAGGAATTTTTAAACAAAATGTGTGAAATGTGCTTCTGTCGGGGAATGGTTATTAGTACCAATACGATCAATAATTCTTCCGACTAACTCCGATTATTTGTCATCCAACATATTTAACTAACTTACAAAGCTTATTTCTTATCTCTCATTGTAACGTCCTCGGCTTAGATCCCCAGACAATTATTAAGTATTAATCCCCCACACTTTATAACCCACTCTGAAACTTCATGAGTTTCTGGTGTAAGACTATGTTAGGGGTTGTTACATTCATGTGACAACCGAATGAAGAATTAATAACACCTAAGTACCCTTATCATCATTATTCCTCCTTGTTCTCCATTATTCCTATCATTCTAACCGAACAAAAATAATGTCTTACTCTACCTTATCCCTCACCCTTATTCCTCTTTATTCTCTTACCGAATGAGCCCTTGGACAAAGCATCACACAAACTTTGAGCGAACAAATGAGGTAGTGCAGTATCATGAAAGCTAGGGTAGATCAATGAGCGATACTTCATTAACAATCTTTTCAATATTTACCGAAATGTTTTGGAATGCCTGGCAACAACGAGCTTTCCATATCAACCACCAAAGTGATGTCTTGGTGCAAATCATCTACCAAGGTGATCTTATGGTATCATCTCGTGAAATGAAAAGGATAAAACCCTGAAAATCAGTATGGCTTTGGTTGAAACCAAATAGTTCGAAATTCTATTTGTAATATGGCATGCTTCGAAGAGGTGTCCGTAGCTTTCCAATTCATCTATGCACATATGATATCGGTTTACCGGCGTGATCTTCATTTTAAATAAGAGATCCCGAGTAATGAGTTTTTCATGTGCTAGTAGCCACACAAAGTATGAAACTCTAGATTCCAAGAGGTTGGACCAAAATTTAAAATGCATTGTCGAGATTACTCCCCGTGATTTAGGAGGGGGTAGATGCCATTGATAAGTCTTTCCCCATTTACTTGATCCATGGATGGCATACAACAAGTATCTACCGAGTTTATAGAGATCGCTTTGTGAATTTTATTAAGCTCCATTCTAAGCTTTCTTATATCCAAAAAAATGTGTGGGATATTATTTTCAGATCTGTTAAATCAGTTATGTTTGGCTTTCCATGAGCTAAGCCCCTTCGCCACTGACGCTTTTTTCCTTCTTAATAAAAGGCCAGGTAATCGGGAAATAATTCGAGTCAAAGGATCCGTTTAAGGGATCTAACCATAGAGAGAATTGTTTTTTTCAAACTTTAATTCTTTCTTAAACACAATACACGCAGTGGAGTTCATGCTTGTGTTAAGTAGAATAATTGACGGGATCCCTTTATAATAACAAGCTCGCACCTCATTTGAAATCCAAGGTTTTATATTTTTGGGTTTTTTATACACATAACCCTGAATAATTTCGTAATAACATTCATACTCTTGCGTAATCGCGAATTACATGAAAAACCTTGAAAAGTCACTCTGTATCACACTCATAACCCTCTGTTAGTTTAATATTTTAATTCAATTATATGAATGAGTTAATCTAACTCATCATCAATCCAACGGTCACGAAACGCTGATGCGGGGTGGGGGGCTTTGATCTCAGCTGCGGCAGGGGGGAAGGAGCAGCTCATGTGACGGGGAGGGGGGCGCGAGCAGGGGAGGAGCAACTCGGGGGTTTCAGCTCGGCAGCGGGCAGGGGGCGAGCAGGGGGAGGAATAGAGCTCCGGGGGAGGGCCTTGAGCCGGCCGCGGGGAGCCGGGGGGGGGGGGGGGTTTCAGCTCGGCAACGGGGGGCGAGCGGGGGGAACAGAGCTCCGCGGATGGGGGAGGGGGGTTTCAGCTCGACAGCGGGGGACGAGAAGGGGGAGGAACAGAGCTCCAGGGGCCTTGAGCTCGACCGGGGGGTGCGGTTTCAACTCAGCAGTGGGGGGCGAGCAGGGAGAGGAACAGAGCTCCGGGGGAGGGGGCTTTGACGGGGGCGGTTGGGCGGTGGGGGGTGGTCGCGGGGTGGGTGGGGCTTTCACATGGGCGATGGGGAGTCGGGGGGCTTTGACGGGGGCAGTTGCGGTCGGGGGGTGGGGGCATTCACAGGGGCGGTGGGGAGTCTTTTTTTTTTGGGGGGGGGGGGGGGGGGCTTTCGTGGGGGCGGTCGAGGGAACGGGGGAGAGGCGACGGCTTGCAGGGTTCCGGAGTGGCGGGGGGTCCAGAGGTCGGCGGAGGGGCGGGGGAGACCCCAGGGGATGTTGCAGAGGTGCCGTGGGTTGGGGGGGGGGGTGACGACGGGGGGTCCGAAGATCGGCAGAGGTGTTGATTGCAGAAGTGCAGTCCGGCGGGAGGGGGGTCGGAAATTTGCAGAGCAGATGGGGACACGGGGGGTGGGGGGGGCATGTTGCAAAGGTGCGGTGAGGTCGACGGTGATTGCGGGAGGGGAGCTACGATGGGGAAACTTGCAGAGGTCGACCGCAATCGCGGGAGGGGGCCTTGCAGGGGTGCTGGGTGGGTCCCGGAGGTCGACGGCTGCCAGCTCTTCCACAGTAACGGAGAGAGAACACAACGGCATAATTTGTTAATAAGAATGAAGATTAGGGGCAACTTTGTCTTTTTCTAACGGAAACCGTTAAATATAACAGACATTTTAAACAGAACATAACACATGATTATGTCATGTAAGAGTTAAGCATTACTCGGGGTTTCTCATGTAATCCGCGATTATACATGGTTGCGAATGTTATTGAAAAATTACTCAGGGTTATGGGTGTAAAAATCCCTTATATTTTTTAATCGGGTGTATTGTAGATTCTGACAATAAAGAATCATTAAGGCCTCGTTCATGTAGGGGGTTAAACCCCCCTTAGCCCATTCTTTCCCTCTCTCATGTGGACCACACTCTTTCTTTTTTAAACCATTAAATAAATCAATTCTCTTTCATCAATTCAATCAAAAAATAATATATTATACCATCATATCATATAAAAATTATAAACTATTCAACTTCTACTTATTTTTCCAAACTTTAATACAATCACATCACAATAACTACTCACTTTTTCAAACTTTAATACAATCATATCATAACAAACCCCATCCACAGTTTAACCTTCTATCCAAACACCAAAACACAAAAGGGATATTTACACCCATGACCCTGAGTAATCTCGTAATTACCCCATGAACCCTGCGTAATCACAATTTACACCCAGAATCATGAATAATTTTTAACCCTTACATTACATAACCCTATGTCAACTTCCATCCGTTTATGCCGTTAATTTTAACAGATTCCATCCATTTCAGACAATTTTACCCCTAGAACAAAATCACGTTCTCAAGGAATGCCCCCCTCACCCCCTGCATCTTGGTGAAGACCCCCCGTCGCGTGCCGCCCTCCAACAAACCTCCCCACCCCCGTCCCCATCGTGCGCCGCCCTCCAGCACCCCCCCCCCCGTTCCGTTGCACGCCCACCAGCAAAGCCCCCGCGCGCCGCCCTGCATCCCCGGTCCCCTGCATCCTGTTGAAGCGCCCCCCGTCGCCACCCTGCATCCCCCGTCGCGCCACCCTCCAGCTCCCCCACATGTCACCCTGCACCCCCCCGCCATCCAGCAACCCCCGGTCCCCTGCATCCCACCGTACCGCGCTCTAGCTCCCCTGTGCGCCGTCCTGCATCCCCCCCACCCCATCTGCAGCAAAGGCCCCGACTCTTGTGCTCCCCCTCCTCCCGTTCCGTTGCACGCCCACTAGTAAACACCCCCTGCATCCCATCGCGTCCCCCGCGTGCCGCCCTGCATCTCCCCCCTCCCCCTCTTTTTCCCGTGTGATTTGTTCTCTCTGTGCAATGTTTTGTCTTCGTCCTCTCCGTGCTATGTTTGGTTTTTTTTCCCGTGAGAAAAAGATCAAGTCGGGGACGTCGCAGACGGCCGTGACCGCCACTTTCTCCCGCTTTCATCATCTCCGATGAGGACTGCCACTTTGAAGAGGACGGAAACTCCGGGGATTAGGAGGAAGATTGGCACTGGAGAGGACGAGGACCCTCTGCAAGGCGAGAGCTCAATTGAAGAAGAAAAAGGAGATATAGGTCATTAGATACGGTGGTAGGAAGAGGGACGACACCACCCTGCGAGTGCGGCTGCGAGGAGCCGCCTCATATGGCAAGCGCTACCGAATCTGCCTTGAGGACCCCAACTCTGGCGGCATCTTCACCCTCAATGACGAGAAGCCCTTCTACGTGATCGGACCCATGTTCCTGTGTGATCCTACCACGACCCATGTCCCCTCTAGCTTCTGGGTCGAATCCGACTCCCCTCCAGAAAGGTGGAGGGGGCTGGAGGAGGAAGAGAGTGAAGGTGGTCGGTGGGTTGTTGACAGAGGAAATGGGAGGGGCTGGAGGAGGAAGAGAGGGGAGGTTGCGGCGGGCTATGGGCGGAGGAAAGGGGAGGAGAGTGGAGGAGGAAGAGAGAGGGAGGTGGTTGGCGGGATGTGGGCGGCGAAAAGTGGAGGGGATGGAGGAGAAAGAGAGGGGAGGTGGTCGGTGGGTTATGGGCGGAGGAAGTGGGAGGGGGCTGGAGGAGGAAGGGATGGGGGTTGCGGCAGGTTGTGGGCAGAGGAAGTGGGAGGGGGCTGGAGGAGGAAGAGAGGGGGGTTGCGACAGGTTGTGGGTGGAGGAAGAGGAATGAGTGTGGAGGAGGAAGAGAGGGGAGGTGGCTGACGGACAAGGAGGCGGGTGGGATGGGGGTGGAGAGGGGGTGCGCTGGAGGAGGAAGAGAAGAAGGGGGTGACTGGTTTTTTTTCTTTTTCTTTTTGTGTTTTTATTTAATTTTGACCGTTGGATCCGAGATGGGTTAGATTAACTCAAATGTCTAGTTGAGTTAATGGATTAAAATAACGGAAGGTTACAAGTGTAGAACGGAACACTTATTCGAGTGTTTGGGTGTAATTATGATTTATAGAGGGTTTCTGGGGTAATTATGAAACTACTCAGGGTTATGGGTGTAAATATTCCAACACAAGAATGGATTATCCTCCCCTAGTTTAACCCACCTTAACCCGTGTACCAAACGCACCCTAGAGGATCTCAAATTCAAGATTCCCCATCCATTATTTTCTTTGGGCCTAGTGACCTTACTCCAAGCCACCTTAGCCATCTCTTTTTTTGATATTTCCACTTCATAGGAATTTTCGCCAAAATTTATCGATTGTTATGATGCTCACTGCTATTTTTAAGCAAAACATCATGTGAGTTGCTATAGGAGTCAATAAAGAGTTTGAATAGGAACTTTGCTTTCTATCCTTATAATTTAGAGGCAAACGTTTTTTTTTTTTTGGGGGGGGGGGGGGTTCCAATACTTGTTTGATAGATTCGCAATGGTCAATGAGAATCCCAAGTAGGACAGGGAAGGCTTTGTGTGTCCAGGCTAGCATTGTTTCCACAATAGTTGTCTCGTAGGGATCTGGATTGAGCGTATAGTACTTTGATTTATATATAGCCCCATATTTTAGAGAAAAGTTTAAGAGTTGTTAATATTTTCCTAATTGCTTCATACTCATATTCATTAAATACTACTCACAGCTCGGGGATACTTAGAGGCAGAGTAGATTAAATAAGCAAAGAAGGAGCTGACGGAGGCATCTCTGATTTGGATACGGAGATCAAGTGGATAAGCAGTCTTCGAGCTCTTGATCCACACCCTTCGACTAATACTCAAAGATGGGAGGTCAGTGATGACAAGCTCAGTAGGGAAGCGGGGTCATCAAGGGGTGATGGCAGTCTGATCCGAGGTGGCCACTATTCAGATTATATGCATAGAAGAAAAATTGCCCCAAACCTCAATTTAAAGCTCGTGATGGTGCGGAATGCATGGTGCCATGCTGACAAGCCTTTTTCCGAGGGGATTATTGTCACATGACTAATATTGGGGACTAGTACCCTTCCACAGCTGAGATTCCTGTTATGCCAACATGGGGTCGGACTGGAGTCTGAGACCATGCCCTAGACTACAAGGGATTAAAATACTTTAAAATTATGTATTTTTAATAGTGAACTACAAATTAAGTTTATATCAAATAAAAAAGATGATAAAGAATTTTTATTATAAGATATTAATATGACTTCTAATTTTACTATTTATTGGTTTTTCTGTCAGCATGTGTTCACTTGTATCTGCGCGGATGGAATTTGATTGAAGTATACGATAGTTACGTATAGTTGTGATTTATATGGTATATAAGTTTAACAAAACAAGATTCATATTATTAAAATTTAGAAGAAATCAAATATATGTAAGTAAAACAAATATGATTCAATAAACTTCTGTCAGAAATAATAGTGTTAACATCAAAAATAATCAGATAATCATCATCAATATCTTTATTAATCAATCAATTATTACGGCTAAAGTTAGTAAACATATTTTTTAGTATAGAGATCGTGGTAAATTGCAAATTGTACTCGAAAATAAAAATCCAAAATAATTTATTATTATGATTTTATTACAACCTTAAAACTTCAAACAAAAGTATACGCCAATATTTTAAAACTAATGCAATGCTTAAAAAAATCAACAACAATAATAGTAATACATTAACATTTGAATACACGAAAAAGACTAATGAGAAAATATAAAGGAAAAAAATTGAAGCAATCGCAACCAATAAATTAAAAATACTGAAATAATAATAACCAATATTTATTGATTTTTAACACAAATGTATGTATGCTATCTATGAGCATTAACATTGTAATATAAAAAATTAATGTAAATGTTGAAGTAGCTACGAGGCGCACATATAAATAGTAAGTTTGATTAGGAATAGCTACTAAAAAAATGTCAAAAATTACAACACATAGAAAGCAGCAAGTCAAAAAAAAGAAAGAAAAGTAGTACTCTTAACTTATGACAATTGTTCTTACTAAGCACATTTACTACAAAAAGGAGCCTTTCAGTTTTGTTTGCGTTTTTTAAAATGAAACAACAACTTGGTAGCACTTATATTTTGTATGTGTTTTGATAAGATTTATTTTATATTAATGTTTGCCTATGATGTCTAAATAGGAAAATATATATAGGATTGACATAAAGGGAGAGAAATTGTCAATACTTGTTATCGTTTTATGAAGAATAAGATGAAATATATTATTTACTAAATATGACAGAATGCAATACATACACACATATGTGTCGCATTTTTCTAGATATAAAAAGAATTAAATATCTTTTACATATAAATTTTATTAAAAAATAAATGAGATATTTTTTTGTCATATCATCATCTCCTATTGTATATTGGCGATCGTGTATATTAGAAAATCTAATATGTATTGAATTAATTAATGATGATTAACGATGAATGAAATATATTTCAAATTAGATGTACGTTCCATCATTGTTTGATACGTGAATTTAATTTTTAGTATAGGTTATCATTTACTTCATTAAAATTAAATTTGTAATTTAGATGCTAAATTGTATTTAAAAACTAAGATATTATAATAGATGAAAGTGTAATTTATATTACTTTGATTTGCATATATATAGATAAAATATGACTTTAATAAGTCTATCACGATTTGCATGTGGATTATATATTATATTAGTATGATTATACTCATTGCAATAAAAAAAATCTCATTGCAATGATTAATTAAATATTCATTTCCATATCTTTGATGTTAATATACAGTAATGATATTCATTGCAAAATTATCTTACTTAGCAGTTAATGCTATATTCATCACTAAAGATTCATATGACGATGTTATACTCAATGGCTTGTTCATTAAATTTTGTATAAATCATTGATAAAGAAAATATCGACGGATAAAACATTATTATTTAATTAGTTGCTAGATATATAACAAGTTAACAACACATTCAATATCCGCTACGAATTTAAGCGATCAAGTAATGAATATTTATTATATGTTTCACTGTAGAAGATATGCTCATGGATTTTAAATTATTCATTACCTTAGATTAATTTTGTTGCATTAATTTATCCATATAAACATTTTACATTTGCACTGATGATATATATATACACACACACTCATTGCACACATATAATTGAATATAAAATGGAATTAATACATATACCTACCATTCTTATAAAATATAGGAATAACCATATAAGCTTTATATTTATAATTTATTCTTTATACTTGCTCACCTCTACAAAATAAAATTGTATTTTTTATTGATAGCTCATATTAAATCATGTCAATTAAATTCCATTTTTGTAGTGTATGTAAACTTTGTACAAGCTATTATTTGTATCATAATTTATCACAATAAACAATCAATTAGAAATCCATACACATATTGGGAGAGAAGAATGTGTGGTGGAGGAGGATGAGAGAGATTACTGTACTTAAGAGAAAGTACATGGAGGGAGCAAAAGAGACAATACGACCTTATATATACTAAATAAGTAAATATAAAAATAGAGAGAGACGAGTGTGATTGAAAATAGAGGGTAATAACCGGTTGGGGAGAGAGAGGGATAATAGAGAAAATAACAGAGTAAGAGAGAGGGATAATTGTTAATGTTGGATGAACATTGTCATGTTTAGGGTGGAGCATTGGGCCGGGCCGACCCAGACCCGATCCTCAAAAGCCCAGACTCGATGTACACATTGACCATGCCTGAGTCCTAATTTGGTCAAATTTCAAGCATGGGTCGGGCCCATCGCGAACCCGAGGTGACCCGCTAAGACCTGCCCCGGTCCATCAATATGCTACTGCTAATTCATCTGCTGTCATGTTTTTCTGAAACTAGAAAGGGAAAATTACACCTTTTTTTCATGGATAAACATTATCTTCTATATCAGTGAAGTGGAAATGCTATTGTTTTGAACCTAGAAGGGCTTCATTTTGAATGTTCATATGATTGTTCCAATGGTAGAAAATAAGATCTTCATGCAAAAAGGGCTTCATTTTGAATGTTCATATGATTGTTCCAATGGTAGAAAATAAGATCTTCATGCAACTTGTTTTAAATTTTCTACAAATCTGTGCATGATGAATCTTACAGATTTGTTGTGCACATGGTAAAAGTTATAGATGTGATCCAACATCGGGATGCTTGTAAAACCGCTATCACTAAAAAATGTCTTTGAAGAAGGCCCGAGCTCCCCAAAACAATACACTGGGAACATTATTGTGAGAAAGTGATCTCTAAAAATGACATCCATCTTCTCGCTATAAAGAAAAGAATGTGAGGGTCTCTTTGGTTGCAGGGTTGGGCAGGGTTGGGTTGGGCTGTGTTGGGATGAGTGAATAGTAATCTGTGAGGAGAAGTACCCTTGTGAATAGTAATCAAAGTTGGGCCAACCCTGCCCAACCCTGCAACCAAGCAGAGAAAGCTGATTAAATTGCCTATATGATGATAGTTAGAATGAATTACCTTTTCTTTTAGAAATCGATGATGATTTTCTATAGATGTCACATTTTCCCTTGGGTCTGCCTTAACATTGAAGAACATATAAGTTGGATGGTTGGCATAATCTTCAGATGTACAGGATTCCACATATGTGATGGCTAAAGAAATCATAATCGAATATGATTCTACATGTAATGTATCTTGCAAAAATCATAACACGATACATAAAACACTAATAAGAGAAATAGAATGCAGGGAGGGGAAAACGATAATAAAAAAGGACGCGCAACCTTCTTAGAATTCAAAATGGGGGTGGTTCGATCCCGACCCGAACCTGTATTCAACCTTGTGGGCCTTGGGTCGAGCCCGACCTTGGATTTGCATAAAAAAGCGGGTCACGACCCAGCCCAAGGCACGAGGAAATTTATCGGGCTCAGGCCAGGCTTTCCTGCGATGGGTCGAGTCGAGCCCAATGCTCCACCCTAACCATGTTTTAACTGCCTTTCTTTTCGTGCTCAAATGTGGGATTGGTAATTCATCATCTCTCTTGTTGTTGACGGTTAATGGTTACACCTGTATGGATCACTTTTATGATATATATATATGGGTTCAATGGGGTTGCCTCCTTGGGGCAGCCAACATGGCTGCCCCCGTCTCTTTTACGGCATTTTTCTATTTTTTTTGAAAAATATCACCATGTATATTTATCTATATATCCCTCATATATGTCATTCGAATTTCGTCAGAAACAAAGACTCTTATGCCCTCCATCTAAAACAGACCGATTACAACAACGTTTGGACCATTAAAATTACTTGTTCTAGATGGAGGGCATAAGAGTCTCTGTTTCTGACGAAATCCGAATGACATATTGAAGGGATATATAGATGAATATATGTGATTTTTTGCAAAAATAAATAAAAAAATTTACGGAAAAATAGGGCGAGGGCAACCAACACGGTTGCTCCAAGGGGGGCTTCCCCATTTTTTCCTATATATACATATATATACATATATATGCAGCTTGCTAAAAAAAGAGGGATAAGAACTTTACGCAGCTTAGATATAAGTATAGTGTATTGGTTCAATTTGAATTTATATTGGCACCCCCGAGTAAAGCTCTCTATATAAAAATTATGTAATATATAGTATTACATAGTTTAATAAGTTAATGAATTAAAGATATATAAAAGAGATATCTTATTATAAAATATTTATCCTCTTTATATAATAATTATGGATTTAAAATTGGTACTTTTTAAAGTTGTATATCTGAACGATGGAATATATATATATATGAAGGATATGGAAGAATCCTTAAGCGCATCACAGAAGCGTGAGGATCACATCATATACAATCGAGAGCGACTAATCACACTAGTTGCTCGGTGCATCAGAATTTTAAAAAATTCTAATTGATGAAACCACATGACACAAGAACACTTCTTGGATCGTTTCATCTAACCACATAATAGATAAAGGATTACCTCTTGTAGCATGGTTGTGATCGAGCCTCTAAGAGAAGAGACCTCATGTCTCAAGTCCGATCGTCAGAGGAGACACTTGTGAGCGGGGAGATGACTCGCGTGCTTCTCACAATACAAGTCGATGATCCAAGCAATGGATCTCCTGATCTCGTCTCATGAGATCGAACGCCTTCTTCACAAACGAGACGCACCAAAGAAGACAGAGATCCAAGAGTCGTCAAAGCGACAGCACAACGGCGATGAGATGATGGACACGAACTTCTCTTTATGAGAGGAGTGGACGGCCGCTTAAGGAGAAGGAGAATGCTTGGCGTGAGAATGAGAGAGAGGGAGTTGTCGTTGTTTCTCGAAGAGCAAGGGGTGCCTCTTCTTACATAGGATTTTGGGACTCCATGTATCTCAATTCATGGACAACACAAAATCAATGGATGAGATTGATTTGTGTTTCTTTCAATGGCCATAATGTTGTTGTAAAAACACTATAATAATTAATATAATTTAGATTAATACACAAAATCAATATAAATCAATTCATTTCAAATTAATTTGACCTTGAAGATAATGGAGGAGAAGATTGCCCTCATCCCTAAAAGGGGGGGACATCCACCCTACTCCTAATGGAGATTGGTAGTCGTCCACCCTCTTGTGGTGGATGGGTCAATCTCCTCATTATCTCATGAGATCTCATTATCTCATGGTATCTCCGAAATTTACAACACTTGTTGTAAATTATTCACAAAAATAATTCATAATTATCTTGTGAACAATGCAATCATGCCATTGAAAAAATATGAATCACATTCACATCCCAAAAAAATGTAATATGTTTTAAATTAATCATCCAATGTGAATCCAATTCACATCAATAATTAATTAACAAATATAAATCACAATAATCTATCTCTAGTATATTATAAATCATATTTATAATATATATGAATCGTCATTTTAATTTTTTAGTATATGCAATTTATTCAGATAGAATTATAGATGTGTTTAATATTTATAATATCTAACGCATAAGGCTTATTTAGTTGGTATAGTAGATAGCAAAATATGTATGTGTGTGCATAGATGTGTATATTTATCGATAATAGGATGAGATATTAAATATATTGTTTGAGGTGATATTTGTATCGATAACTACTTCCACAATTTTTAAATCATTTTTGCACTCAACTTTACATATATTAATATTAATGTTAATAGTTAAGATTATAGTTGTGTTTGTAAATTATACAAAAATTGCTTTTGTGGATTTGGGAAATGTCAACGTTTTTTTAGCAATAGTTACAATCGCAACATGTTTTATTTCAAAAAATATTGAAAATAATATACCATATAAAAATGGAGTCTATATTTATCATATAGAAAAGAAGACTATGTTAATAAGCTCAACAAGGACAAAAAACAAAGCTTGTTAAAAGTAGAACTTGTGTAATTGGTTTAATATTTAAATTATAATATACATGTGTATAAATATGATTAGGGATGGTTGGGTTTCAAATGGAAAGAGAGATAAAAGGGAACATCCAATGTCACATATCTTGCTTACAAAATATAAAACTGAGTAAAAAAGTGGAAATTTTGTGTGGACTATATATACGTAGAGAGAGAAACAAGGGGACATTTATTGAGATAGAGAGAGAGTTATTATAGATAACATGAGGGGAACGTATGGAGAAGAGCACACACAAGAGGAAATAGCAAGGTGTCACGACCCCAATTCTGGGTCGTCAGATCTTTCCATATCCAGATCTGGTTACTCAGCAATAATTTATTCAGCAATCACAACTAACATTCATAAAGAGACAATAAATAAAAATACCCAGAAAGAAGTATTTAATACTTTTCCATTCACAAATAAAGTTTTTATTACATTGTCCCATTACAACCATTTACATGTACATCAGTTGGAAGGAAATACACAGAAGGCTTAACAACTACCTTATAGAGTAAAGCTATTGTGGCTGACTGGATGGCTAAAGTCCTTGCGATGGCTCATCGACATCTATTGGGTTTTTCACAAATCATAGGATAACAATTAGCGAATGCTAATTAAGAAGAAGAGAAAAGCAAACAAATGGTATAATTTTGCAAAACTTGTTGTCACAAAAAGTTGCATTCCTTCTCATTAGTTTAAGTCCCATTCCTTCTATTCCACATCAATGATTAGTCTAGGTGAACCTACCATTCTTGAACTCTGAAACTGTGGACGCTTCAGGATTGGAGATTGAATTGACCTATTGAGCTTATGCCTCCACACGTTGCCTCAACCAATCCTCCAATAGTACCCTGACAATTTTCCTTTTCTTTTATTATCTAGGGTTTCAAACCCTCGGCCTAACAAACAAAGAAGTACACTGTCCTCGAGGACTCGGTTGCTTAAAACCTCAGGCTAACCTTTAATCACATAAACTAGCGGCTTTAAATACATGTTATCGTGACCCAACCGCTATTGAATCACCTATGCCTCCACATGACGACCACATCTTCCATTGTTCAACCCGAATATATTGGCACCCGGCACCACTCATTGAAAATCATTCATTTCGTGCGCACTTATCATAACAGAGCAATCATGTACCACCTAGGTAGGGCAACACCAATACGGGTTTCTTCCGACAAACCTACAAGTTGCATGCCCAATCTATATTTATACTTCCAATCATTCTTAACGTAAGACACAATCCTTTTAAGGATCCAACTCAATACACATCAAATACCATGATGTAATTCTTTCGTTAAGTCTTCGATTTGCATAATCATCAATACTAAGTATAAAGTTACATATATATTAATCAATATATTAATGTACTCATATTTATGCTCATTTTAACTTCCAAACTCTAACTTTCCAAGCCACTTCATCAATTAGATGCTCAGACCCATTTTAGTTGAAATCACAAAGCAACTTTCATATTTTATCAAAAAAAAACCAAATTAGGGTTCTTCATAGAAAAGAGTATAAAATTAGAATTTCAACGATCTCGTATAAAAACCCAACAGCAAAAGGAAGAATTTTATTACTAATCGAGATTTCTCTTGCATATACAATGCTTTATCATGATTCTTTTTTAGAAAGGATGATTTATGGCTCTTGAAACGATCGAATTTAATTTTCGTATCAAAAACGCTAAGAACGTCCCAAGAACGTGAAGAATGAACGAAGAACACAAAGAACGTGAAGAACATATTTTCTCTTAAAATTTCAGTTGAGCTTCCCTTTATACGAGCTGATATTTCTAGGAAAATTTCGGCAGAGTTTCCCCTTATATTGGGACATATTTCTGTATAAATTTCAGCAGAGTTTCCCCTTATATATAGGATATATTTAGAAAAACTGAAAGAGTTTCCTATATAAAATCATTGAGAGGAAAACAACAACGAAATTGAAAGAATAAAATTAAACAACAAGAGACGGGGAATCGGTACACACAATGCGTCTTAGGTGAGTGAATGTGTGACGAATCACAAGATTCACTAACGTGCATAGTCTACACCTAAGTAGAGTATTACAATGATTTTTCCATCAAAACAATTATAATAGCAGAACCGAAAGAATAGAACCATAAGCGATGGAGAATCGGTAGACACCACGCGTCTTAGGTGAGTGAAAGTGTGATGAATCGCAGGGTTCACTAACGTGCATAGTCGCCCGCACCTAAGTATGGTGTTACACAGATTTCTCCTCAAATCACAACAAAAAATGAATTGAAAAGGAAGATGAATTGAAACTAAACTGAAAAAAGAACATGAATCGAAACCTTTTTCAAGTTCGAGCATACTTACAAAACTAATTACGAGAGGATCGTACCTTCCTCCTCCTCGTTCTCCCGGCATTGCTTCGCTAGCGCTCCTTCCCCGCCCCCCACTCCTCCTCTCGACCTCTCATCTCTAGCCCTTGGGGTAGTGGTGGTAGTGGAAATCGTAGAGAATGAATGGGTGGGGGGCTAGTTATAGACTTCAGAAAACCGTTAACCATGGTTAGTAAACAATGATTTAGATCTTAACCGCGGTTAATGACCCATTGCTTTGGCCAAAACTTATCCGAAACTTAAGGCTTAAGTTAGAACTATCCAGAAGATTCTAGATTCGCTAATGACGCTTAATTAATGCTAATTGTGATTAACTTTTATTAATCATGATTTAATCTTCACAGCTTACGCTTAACTTTTTCTAATCATTGATTAGTATTTGCTAATGATCATTAACGATCCTTAATTCATCATTATTTTCTTTAATCGTATTTAATTTATCTTAATGACGGTCATTAAGAGTTAATGACACCTTAAGTCTCCTTGTCTTTCTTCCGAAAATCATAACAATTCGAAATGAAGTCTGGTTCATACGAAACAAATTCCATTGGTTTCCTTTTGAAGAGTCGGATCTTATGATATAGGATCCGAGAGAGAAGTTCAAGGCTTTACATTATAATAACCTTAAAGGAAGTCTCATCCTCGAGACTTGAAATGCAGGTATAACAACCTTAAAGAAAATGAACGCTATTTCATTTATAATGTACATATACATAACACATAATGTTATCACTCAAACAAATAGGGGTATTTTTCTCTCATATCTACCTCAGGTTCATGATGAATCTCGTATTCATCATGCTAAAAGTCAATAATTAAACCTCTGGCTTAATCAATCTAATAAAATTCACAAATAATTTATTCATTTTATATCGTATTATATTGTGTATACTTAACCTATAATTAATTGTATATAATAATAATAATTATTTAATTTGCAATTATTTTATTTTTAAAAAACCCATAAAAATCGAGTGGAATAATTGTCCATAATTTCCTAACCCTTAAAAGAACTAAAAAATACAAAAACAACTCAAAACCCAAAAATCGGTATTTTTAACCCTTAAAAATACCCCCAAAAATCCTTTTGTACAAATGACCTCTTTTGACTTTTTGTCTGACATGAAACTTGTAGATCTCATCGAGATCTACAACTTTCATGCTTTACTTTTTCTTAATTCTGCCTCTAAGTAATTCTTTCCGATTTTTCTTTGATTTTTTATTTCTGAATTTTCTGATTAAACCACGTGGCGCCCTCTAGGCTGCCCACGTGGCCGGCTCTCTCTCCGCCACTCGCCTCCTCTTTTCGTCGTTCGATCTCCTTCTGGGGCCTTCCATCCTAGCCGCTCATCACGCGCCCCATCTCAGTCGTCTGATCCGATCTCAGATCAGATCCTCACTGCTCCTTAGCGCCTTCCTCACAGCCCTCAGATTCACTTAACATCCTACGGCTAGCATCTCTCCACGTGGCCCGCCTCTTCTCCCCCACCCGACGCCTTTTAGGTCCTTGGATCGAAACCCCAACTCTCCATCATGACTGTACCTCCGTGCCTCAACCTCAGCCAATCTATCCCACCTAATCCTACAGACCTCCTCACTCCACGCCACCAAATCTCTCCCCACCATTGGATAACGCGCTAAGATCAATCCAACCATTCGTCTTCGCCTAAACCTCAACCCTTAGATTAGATCCTATGATCTAATCTGCACCTCTCGCATCTGCCTCCATCCAAGCCGTTGGATCAAAAGATCCAACGTCTAAGTCTTCATCCCCTACCTCTGTAACCCCATTCCAGTCGTTTCGCCTTGTTGCTGTGCCACCCCCTTCCTATTTTGGAAGGCGCCATAGCCACCCTCTCAGTGTCGTAACACCACCATCATGTTGACCGTTCTCCCGCCGTTCTTGCGTACCCTTGGCTACCCTCGCCATCACTCCACCATCAACTTGGCAGATGTTCAAAATCGCCCCCACCACCACGTAACTCCTTATCCACACCTCCTATAAAGCGACCCCCTCCGCCACCATCACCGGCCCTCCACTAATCACGAGCTTAGGTCCAGCTTCGCATGCCCTCTGGTGACAGCGGAGAGGCAGATGGCAGAGGCAATGACGACCTAATGCCCCGCGGCTGCCCCACCGTGTCGCGGCACATCTGGCGTCCGCTGAGCACCTCGCCTTTGGGTGAGCGAGTCGTGCAACGACCCAAGCTTCGAATGAATCTCAGCTCAAGCCTCCTCCTCCGCCCGTCGATCGCCTCCGAACCTCAGGTATCTATTCATCTCTTGCATCTCGATTTTGTCCGAATTTATACGCTACAATAAGCACCTCTCGCCTCCACCCGATCATTCGATGACCTCCACCAGTCACCCATCATCCACGCCAACTACTCCTAATCGCCCTTCTCCTTCTCCAGAACCTCCATCGCCCCCATTCCCTTCTTCTCGGGTCCGCCGGAGAAGGAGCACTTGGCCACCACCTCCATCGCCTCCACTCACCTCACGTCATTCATGCACATCACTCGTACGCCTTGGCTACCCATCTGACCCCTGCAGGTCTTCAATGAACGGAATCCATGCCCAGCCTCTGATCTCGAAGCTCATCTCTAGCATACCTGCATGGACCAGCCATCTCAACCCTCGCCGCACCTCTGCTGTACTCTCCAGCCCTTCGCCCGCACCGCAACAACCTTCCACAAGCCCCGATGAAGCCTCTAGAGCACGGTGGAGCAATTAGGAGTTCGCCGGAGCCCCGCCTCGTCTGGCAGCCAGCGACGGAGGAAGAGGAGTAGGAACCGTCCGATCATCTGGATCGGACAATCCCGATGATGACACATGGCATATCCGAACCTCTAGCCGAACCAGCAGGGTCGGACTCTACCGAACCTCGTGCCAAGCCTCCATTAAGTAACACGTGTCCCGAGCGAACTGCGACTCCCGAGCCTATCCCCTCGCGTGCCTGGCATGTGAGGGCCTAGGTAAATTGCAATGAAGACTAGGAAGTTTTGTTATTTGCATATTGGTTCCTAGACACGTGCTCCTCACGTGCACGCTTGGGTATTTTACAAGAAGGTCCTCGGACTTTTGGAAATTACAAAAATGCCCCCGCATGTATGGAAATTTTATAAAGGGACCTGATGAGCCAAAATTCCATCAATCCGGATCAGGTAAAAATAAATCACTCTCGGGTCGTTGCGATCCGGATCGATAGAAATCTCAGCTCAACAAGAAAAATTATGGAACAGACCACCAAACAGAAATAAAATCAGAGAAAAAAACAAATAGTGGCCTTGGCTATGAGATTAGCCTAGTGTAGCACCCAGGGTCGGACTCAGGGAGCGCGGAATGGCCTTTCGGCCTACGAAGTAGTAAAAAAACAAATAAAAATAAATTATTTTTGAGGGATTTTTAATATTTTTATATTTTTTGGAATTTTTAATAATAAAGAAAATAATAAAACAAGGAAAACAAGCAGATTTCAACAATTATTTAATTACTCTAAAATGCTTTAAAAATTCTAACAAAAACGTTTTTATGATTTTTATATTTTTACTGTTTTTGGTGAATTTTTGATAATTTTCTGATTTTTTTTAGAATTTTCTAAAAATGAAAAAGGACAAAAATAAATGATAACTGTCTAATCAGGCTTCACAGATCATTTAAAAATATCAAATGGTCTGATCAAGGCCTGGAGGTATTTTTCCAGGAAAGTAGAAATAACAAGGAGAAATTAAGAAAAATATTTATTAATTTTTGAATTTTCTGTGATTTATTAGAATTTTTATGAGTTTTTCAGTATTTTTCAATTTTTATATTTCTAATAATCCAAAAATGACCAAAAATGGTCAGAAAATCAAGCACACCAAAACAAACAAAACCTGAATTTTTGGTAATTTTTAAAAGTTTTTATATTTTTTGTGAATTTTAAAATCTGGGCAGGCAGAAAATTAGAGGTTTTTGAATTTTTAAAAATAATAAAAGGGCTAAAAAATTTTCCCAAAAAATAGTGAAAATTCTACACAGTGGCAAGAGCCACATGTCAAATTTTCACTCAATTTGGATGAACTTTGATATTTTATTTAAAACAATCAAGAACAACCAAATAGTGCACAAGGACCTATCTACAAGAAAAACAAGTTGCAAGGGCCAAAATGTAACACGGCAGAAAACCTTAGGACCCTAAGTGCAAAAATCCCACTATCCACGCACTAGGCACGTGGTCCAGGCCTGGAAGGACTAAACTGCAATTCCCATTTAAAAAGATTCAAATCTTAACACGCAAGGAATACAGGGTATAAAATGCAAAATGCCCACTAAATCATGTATCGATGCACGTGGCCAATACAAACAGGGATGATAATGCAAATATCCAAAATAAGAAGGTCCTCGATGCAATTTTTACAAAATAAAAACAACTACGAAAAGTATTTACAAGACTAAAATGTAAATTCAAAGACTGAAGGGGCCTAAAAGCAATTACCCCTATTATTTATCCGAGGGCTGGGATGGCGCCACGTGGCTGATCTGACAGCGGCGGGTAGCTGGCGCCTCAACGAAGGAACTCGGCTCGGATCGAACGGTGGAAGGCTCGCCACGTGGAAGATCAGACGACTGTTGTGTGCTGTGGCTACGCCTTCACTGATCTGACGGTCCGGAAGAGGGCACGTGGAGATCGAACGGTCTGGAATCAAGGGCACCTCTCCTCTGCAACGGACGGTCCTGATCAACTCCCAAAAGGATCAACGGTGTTGGCTGCTCCTCAAATGGACGGCTCTGAGCGAATCTGGAGCGAGGGAGTTAATCGGACGGTGGCTGAGGGTCCAGGAAGAACAGGTGGCCGGCGAACTTCGCCGGCCCGATACTAGCGCGGTGGACCTCCTTTGCTGCTGCAAAAGTGCAGAGTAGCTCTGCCTTGATGTCCCGCAGCTGCTGCTGGTCTCCGATGATGACCGAGAGCTCTGGAGAGCTCGGGCGAAGGTGAAGAACTGGAGCGCCTGTGCTCTGATGTTCCGACCTCCAGATGAGGTCGTTTTGACCTACTGCCTGCACAGGAAGAAAGAGGGGTCGAGGGCAAAATGCC
Source organism: Ottelia alismoides (assembly GCA_037367405.1). Lineage (NCBI taxonomy): Eukaryota > Viridiplantae > Streptophyta > Magnoliopsida > Alismatales > Hydrocharitaceae > Ottelia > Ottelia alismoides. Next base: position 58,867 of record JAZKJV010001649.1, on the reverse strand, counting down.
TTGACCCATTAGCACACGTGGGGGATGAAGGATGAGGCGGTGTGGCGTCCTTCCGGTGAAGCGATGGCAGCAGAGGATGATAGCCCTGCTCCGAGGCGAGACGGGGGGGTGGATGGGTGTAGAAGATGGGGAGAGGTCTGGCGAAGGTGGAGGTCGGGTCGGGCGAGCAAATGGTTGGACGGAACGGAGTGAATTAGCCAGCGAAGGTGGCGGAGGAAATTGGGGGAAAACTAAAATTAGACTAAACTACAAGATAAAAGAGCTACCTAGTGAAGGCATCCGAATGTGCTGGAGCTCCTGGAGCTCCGAGGGTCATTGCCTCGAGGGATCGTCGAGTCCCGAGGCTGAGCGCGCTCACGGCGGCGAAAAGCTACCGGATCAGAGGATTCTCAGCGTCCCGAGCCTTGCTGCTACTCTCACTCGCTCCGCTGTCACTCAGGCGAGGTGGAGGAGGTCACAGGCGTCGAGGGGGAGGTCCAAAGATGCCTGAAATGTCTGTCAGAGCTCGGATTAAATATGGCTAGGGGTCCGGCTAAAAGATGGCCGGGCGAGCTTATCGGAGCTCGAACCCCGAGAACCAACCATGGGCGTGGATCTAGAATGTGTGCTGATCAATCGGAGCCCTGGGTTTGAGGTTTTGGTGATCGGATCGTGACGCGATAATTGGGAGAAAAGATGGGTCGGGCGCAGATCCGCGGGCTGGTGGTCCAAGGGGGAGTTGACCGGGGGGTCAACATCCCCCGTGGACCAATGGGATGCAGCCACGTCATAAAGATTTGGAAATTCAATATAAAATAGCAAATGGCAAAATTTGGAAAAAGTTAAAACATAAAAAATGTTCTAATATTTTAAACTATTTTTTAGTGATTTTTATTTATTTTTCTAAAATAAAAATTAGGTATTTACAATATAGTATTATTATATATATGTATATACACTATATATTTTTAATTTTTGATTTTTAATTATTTATTTTTGTACATTTTATTCTAATTTTATATTTTATTTTTTTATAGAATAAAATTTGGAATATTTGGTATTTTTTTATTTTTATTATTTAATTACAAGGGTGAAATAATTACTTTTATTTATATACATATATGGTATATGTACAATGTTGGTTTTGATTTTATTTTTATTTCTTTTTGTTTTATTTTTTTATAATTTTTATTTTATTTATTTACACCATGAAATAAGGAATATGTACACATTTTTTTGGATTTTGATTTATTTATTTATAGGGGGAAATAAATAGATATCCGGGTGTTATATACATAGTGGGTATAGACAAGGGTGAAGGGATTTTATTTTCTTTCTAATTTTCTCATTTTTATTTTAATTTTATATTTACAAATATATACAAATAAATAGAAACCCATTTTTATTTTTATTTAGAGGAAAATATTTTTATTTATTTATAGGTATATGTACACATGTGCGAGCTTCCTTATCTCTCTCTACTTTGGTTTTTATGTGGTCAGGCCCATGCTGAGCCCTCCCTTGGGATTAGGTCGCTCAATATTTATTCTAAATATCTACCTCTTTTTCTTTTATTTCTTTATTCTTTTATTTATGCACAAAAACATGCTAATTATTTATTTTTACACAATGCATGCCAAATGCTAATTATTATTATTTACATATATCTACATGTGTTTAGCAAAGGTTTTGTAGCTAAAATAAAAGAATAAAGAGTGATGAATGGGTATTCATCAGGGCCCAGATGGTTTTTATTAATTTCAAATAGGTCCCTCTAGGGACCTATTTGTAATTATTTATCACTTTATTTCTTGTATTTTATTTACATTTATGCCCCTGCATTGTTTTCTTCATAACTTGAGCATCGTAGGTCCAAATTTCATGATTTTAGTGTCGTTTTATTCCTTGTTTCATCATCTACTTCATGGCGTGTTTAATTTTCTCATTTGATACCATTTTAAATGAAATGAATTTTTCATGTTAGATGATGACTCTTATTCCAATGCCTTATCATAAAATAGATGTTTTCTCATGATGTTATGCTCAAAATGACCCTGATTTCAATATACTTTCTGTTGCTTAATTTATTGATCTTTCTAGGGTATATTTGTAGTAGTCAATTGCATACATTTAACTCTGCATTACTTTCATGCACACTACTACATTTGCATTGAAAATAATCAAAAAAATTACATGCATCATATACCTGCATTGTTCTGCATTTTACCTTGTGCATCTGCATGAAGACCTGAAATTGAGAAATAATTCACACTTACTCTTAATTGATTGAAATTCGATAAATAGATAGAGTATCTTGTGTCCCTGTGTTTGACCTTGGTAGACTTGCCAAGTAAAAATAATCCACAACATTCAAAGTGTGTGGTTTTTGATCGAACCAAATTTGCCTCCTATACTACAACAATTATCTATTCTTAAAGAGGTAAATTTGACGTTCATCAGTTCCCATATGGCTTCTTCATACTCTTGATTCCACCACAATACTTTAACTAAAGGTACCTCTTTATTCCTCAACTTTTTGATATCCCTGTCTAGTATTTGCACATGTATTTCAAGTATGTCAAGTATGGCTCAACATGCAGATTATCATAGCTTATCTTATACTCAGGATCCTTAATGTACTTCCTCAGATTTAATATATGAAAAACATCATGTATTGCCGAAAGATGTGGTGGAAGTGCAAGTCTATATGCAACTTTTCCAATCTGCTGAATAATTTCAAAGGGACCCACGAACCTGGGTGTCAACTTTCCACGCAAGCCAAACCTTTGAACTCCCTTCATAGGCGATACTTTGAGGAATACAAATTCACCTATCTTAAACTCAAGGTCTCTTCTCCTGGTATCACTATAGCTTTTCTAGCGACTCCGAGCAGTTATTAGTCTTTTAGAGCAAGCTCTACAACTTCACGTGTCTCTTAGAGTTTATCTGAATCGTGAAGGTTCTTTATACCGACCTCTTGCCAACATAAATGAGTAGTACACCTTCATCCATAAAGCGCTTAAAATGGTGCCATGCCAATACTTGTATGGTAACTATTGTTGTAGGTGAATTCTGTAAGACACAAATGTTTAATTCACGATCCTTGCCATTCTAAGGCACATGCTCGTAGCATATCCTCTAAAGTCTGAATCGTACGTTCTGATTGACCATCTGTTTGTGGATGATATGCTGTGCTAAAGCAGAGTTGTGTGCCTAAGGCTTTCATGAAGTTCTCCCATAGTATGAGGTGAATCGTGAATCTCGATCGGAAACTACCTCCTTTGGGATATCATGGAGACGAATCACATGTGTAATATATAACTCAGCAAGCTGGTGTGGAGTGGAGGATAAGCTTATTGGAATAAAGTGTGCTACATTGGCCAAACGATCTATTATATCCCATATACTATCTTTACCACCAGTCGTTTCAGGTAAGCCAGTAACGAAGTCCATGGAGATGCTTTCTCATTTCCATTTAGGTATAGGGAGAGGTTGCAACAATCCTAGCAGCTTTTGGTGTGAATCCTTTACCTGCTGGCAAGTGAAACATGAATTCACAAACTCGACAACATCCTTCTTCATTCCCAGCCACCAAAAGTGTGAACGAAGATCCTTATACATCTTTTGTAATTCCTGGATGAATAGATAATCTTGAGCAATGAGCTTCACGTAATATATCTTTCCTTAATTCAAGTGTGTTTAGTACACAAACTCTGTGATGGTTATATAGCAACCCATTTTATATTTGGAATCCCTCTATCTCACTCTTCTCAAGTTGTTGTTTTAAGTCTTTAAGGACCGAATCATCCTCCTGTCCTTTCTTTATTATATCCCAAATCTATGGTTTATATCAGAGAGGAATCGGTACTACTATCAAATTGTTTCCATTCACTCAACGTTGATAGTAAACCTCGGAAGTGGATAGCACTCACCAACCCAGGTGAATAAGTTCTTCTGAAAATATACCAGGAAACTCGTATATTAGGTACACCTTCTATCATTATATCTGACCATGATGTAGTGGTTACATAGACTAAATAACCTTGGTACCCTTACTCTAACAACTACTGTTCCTTCAAAGTAGAGATGTATTCGACATTATCATTGGATGTCTTTCTAATGAACCGGAATTCTATCGAGTTAGGAAGGTGAAAAGTTACTGTCTTCTGAAAATAGTCAAGACTTGCATGATGCCTTTCTAGTCAGTTCATCCCCAGGATGAGATCAAAGTCCTCCATTTCGATTAGTAATAGCGAAATAGGTAACTGATGTCCTGCTTCGGCACTATACAATTATCCAGGATTTCTCAGATTATAAATACTTGTCCTCCTGGTCCCTTGACCAGATAGGACGGTTGTACTTCTAGTGGTATCTTACTCAAAGTGGGTACTAACCATCGAGTAATAAATGAATGTAAAGTACCAAAATCAAATAAGTCATGTACTGAAAAACCATGAATAGTAAGTTAGTAACGATACCTCATACGGCCATGCATGAATTGTAGGCTTGTTTTTTAGTGATTGCATTGAGCTGACCATTAGGAATAGACAAGCTAGAACTCACAACACTTAGTGGTGGCTGCTGAGTAGGAGACGCTCCTTGTGAACCACGACCTCTATCTTGTCTTTCTCCACGTGTTGCTTCATTGCTCGGGGTGGATGTTACAATGTTAATTGGGATTGGTTTAAACCCCGAACCTTTCAACTTTGGACAGTCTTTCTTGATGTGGCCTTCCTGATGACAGTAATAACACACATGTGTTCATGTTTGAGTTGAAGACCCTACCACAGAGAAAATAGCTCCTGTTGCTGAGTTGCAAGGATATAGTGGCGGTCTAGAGAAACCCCCTCTTCCTGATAATTCCTGACCTAAATACTGTGACGAGCTTATACTACACCCAACTGGATGATAGCGACAGTCTCTGCGGTTATAATTTGCCTTACGTTTGGATGGTCCACCAGTAAAACGGAAGCTTCTTCGTTGGCAGTTTTCGACCCTTTCCATCTCAATACGAGAGGCGATGTCCATGACTTCATCTATAGTGGTGGCTCTAAAACCTACAAGCTTCTCTCTAAGATCTCCTTGAAACCTGCTAACAAATTTGGTAAGACATTCTTGTGGTGAAGCTTATAGAGTTGGGGTGTAACGTAGCAGCTCTGTAAAGTGAACATGATAATCTTGTACATTCTTAAAACCCTGGGTTAGAGAAGCCAGCTTCCTCCTCTTCAATTCTTCCCAATGAGAGGGACATCACTGAGCTCGGAACCTCTCTTCAAAGACAACCCATGGAACGAGATCTAGTAATTTCTTAGAAATGACTCTCCACCATCATCTTGCATAGTCTACTAGAGAGTAGGGTTGGGCATTGGGTTGGGCCGGTTCGACCCGGCCCAAAACCTGACCCGTATAACCCGACCCAAACCCAAACCCAAAACTTAGTGGGCGGGTCATGGACCTCAAATTGAGCCCGTATGGATTATCGGGCCGGGTACGGGCCTTAGAAGGCCCCTACCCGTAAGCCCGATAGCCCGATCATAAACACATCTATATATGTTATTGTACTATTGTGCAGGTAATTATACCTGGACATGTTAGAAACTATTCATGATATTTAGTTTTCGGGTGATTTGTAATATTTGGATGACTTCACTAGGATAGCACCCGTTGTGGATATCCAATAAACCTAAAACCCAAAACGTGTTGGATGCCCCCAATACCAAAACCCAATAAACCCAATAATCCAACCCAAAATCCAATAAACCCAAAACCTAATACCCGGAAAATGTCGAGCAAATATCTGGATGACATCACTAGGATATCCACAAACCATCGGATAAAGAACCCAACATCTAAACCACAAAGTACAAACCATCCTTTTATCCTCATGTCGTGCAAACCCAGAGCATCTCTCTACCTATCGGTAGGAAGGAAAGCTCTATCCTCTCTCTGTGTTCACGTGTTGGATGCCCCTGATAAATCCAAAACCACAAACGTACACAATCATACCACCGAGTCACTTACCATTCTCATTACTCTCCTCCCTCGTGACCCTTCGTCTCCCAGCCCTCCCTCCACGAGGTGACGAGGACGGAGGACCACGACTCCACGAGTCCACCCGCCACCTCTCTCTTCCGCTCTCCCTTCTATTCATTCTGTAGGTACGTATTACTGCAATACAGATCAATTTTTGTTCTTTTATGTTTACTCTCCGTGACATCCTCCTGGTTTACTACAGTACACATCGTCCTGGTTTCTATTGTTTCTGTGTTTACTTTCTGCCACCATCATCCTGCAAACCGCAATTGACGTTATCGAAAGAAATTGTATCCAGTTGAAACATAGAAATGGAGTCTGTGGAGATCATGACAAGGTGCTTTGCCGAGGACGTCAGCTCCCAGGAGGAGGTATGATTGTATTATATTTTTTTAATTTGAAAAAATAATTATTCTATGATTGAATATTGTAGAGAATCCTTAGTTTCAGTTCATTCTAGTTGTTGTGATTGAGCTCTCCGTTGGATTAACTGTTACTAAATTTGAATTTACTTTTTAAATTGCTTGATCTGCTTGATCTCTCTGTTGGTTGATGTGCTTGATCTCTCTGTTGGATCATGACATGGTGCTTTGCTTGAGATCTCCGTTGAATTTAATTTTTAAATTTGCTTGAGCTCTCTATTGGATTATGCTTTTCTCGATGAAAGCATAATCGCAAGCTCGCAGCATATTCTTCACATTATTATTCGATCAATGGTTTTGATCGGAGTCACATTTATGCATCTGTCTCCTTTTTCATTAGTGGATAGTGGTTTGATCTTTCAAAGTTGATGAGAAAATGGAATATCGTGTTCTAGAGATCACACATTAAGAGTTTTTACCATAGTTATTATATTGAGCCCTTGTTGAATTATTGTTACCAGATACCGGAAGTATAAAATGAGGATATCACGAATCCCACGGTGAGGGAGAATGTAGCAGAAGAGGATGCCAATGATCAAACATCCAAAAAACGTCAACGACTATTGCAGTCTTGGGTATGGAAACATCTCACAAAAGTTGGATTTGTGAAAGGTAGAGAAATGTGTAGATGCAACCATTGCAAAAAATTGTTGACATGTGGCACCAAGGGAGGAACAAGCCCTCTTGATCGACATTTGCGTTGCAATTGTTTGTATTACAACAAACAAGCTGGTGGTGTAGGTATTCAAGGTCAAACTATGCTAAAGTTTACCAATTGCGAACAAGGAGGTATGCTTACTACATGGAAGTTTGATCAGGAGCGTAGTAGAGATGATTTAGTGAAGTGGATCATATCAGGTGAACAATCATTTAGAGTTGTTGAAAATCCTAAATTTAGAACTTTTCTTGAGAATTTACAACCCAAATACAAAGTTTTATCTCGATACACATTGAAAAGAGATGCCATGAAGATGTATGATACAGAAAAGAAGAAGTTGATTGATCTCTTGAAAAAATCACGTGCAAGAATTTGCATTACCACTGATATGTGGTCATCCATTCAGAATTTGGATTACTTATCTTTGACAGGACATTTTATTGATGACCAACGGAGGATGCAGAAGAAGATTTTAAGTTTTTCAGTACTTTCTTCACGTCATACTGGTGACAACATTGCTGATATGATTGTTAATCGCTTGAATGATTGGAACATTGAAAAGTTGTGCACAATTACGTTGACAATGCTTCAACTAATGATGTAGTTGTGAGAAATCTAGTGGATCACTTCTCTTCCAAAGATTCTATACTTCTTGATGGTCATTTTTTTCGTGTACGTTGTTGGGCTCACATTCTTAATCTCATTGTTAAAGATGGCTTATCAGAAATCAAGGACATAATCACCAAGATACGCAATTTGGTGAAAAGTGTTAAATATTCAAATAGAAGATTTCAGGACTTCATTGATATTGCTCAACGGGAAAGAATTTCAATAACCAAAGGGTTGAGATTGGATGTTAGCACGAGATGGAATTCAACCTTCCTGATGCTTGAATCTGCTTTATTATATCAGAAAGTGTTTAATCGTCTAAAAGCTCGTGATTGTCATTTATCAGATACACCTTATAATGAATGAAAAAAGGTGGAGATGATATGTGGAATTTTAGAAAGCTTCTATACCGCCACCAAAGTTTTTTCTGGGCAAAAATACGCCACATCAAACTTGTTTTTTATTTGATTTTTGAGATTGAAAGGGAGTTGAGAACATTAAAGAACCATGATGATGATTCAATCAGGAATGTGGCTGTAAAAATGTATGCAAAGTTTGATAAGTATTGGAGGGACAAGGATGGCATGTTTTCTTTGGCTATTGCAACAGTTCTGGATATCTTGAAATGGTGGGAGGTTCACTCAAGCAAATACCACGTTCTTTCATTTCTTGCTCGTGATGTTTTAGCCATACCTGTTTCCACAGTTGCTTCAGAGAGTGCATTTAGCACTGGTGGAAGAGTGCTTGATCAATATCGCAGTAGACTAAATCCCAATACTGTGGAGGCATTGGTTTGTACAGAAGATTGGATTCGAGAAGATGATGTGAACTTTTATGAAGGAGATGATGAAGAAGAAGAACCCGAGGAAAAAAATTAATCAGGTTAGAAAGATTGTGCATCAAAATTTTCAATAATAATTTATTTCCTTATATAAATTTAACGAGTTTTATTATATGCAGATTTAACCAATATTGATGAGTGAATCATTAGTCATCTGTTGGAGGTTCGTTAACTACACCGTTGATGTCTCCAAGGGTCATCAGAAGGGCACTATTTTGAAGTGTGTAAAGGAAACTATCAATTTGTAATAGAATATAGTCCTTTTGCATCATGGAACTTTTAAGTTTTAGCAATCAAGTATAGTTTCTGATCGTTTTTGGGCAATATGACAATGAATGTTGTGTCATGGAACTATCAATTCGTAATAGACAATGTCTTTTTGTATTGTGTTCGTGATGCACTGACAATTACCTTTTTAGATGATTAATAGAATACGTTGTCGAGATGTTTATATTCTAATGATGTTAAGAGTCTTTCGTGATTGAGTATCTTGTAGGCTTGTAGCATAAAGTAAAGAAAGCTTGAGAATTGGGATAAAGCTTGAGGATTGGGATGTATCATGTAATCATATCCATGCACATGTAAAGAAATATGAGGTAAGTGGCGTCCAATTGTTGGATTAAGCTTTTTGTAAGTTTTCTTGTTTGTACGTTTTATATTTTTCCTGCAGGCGGAATTCAACAAGGCTGCACAATCTTTGACTGATGCAGTGATCCCAGTTACTAAAAAAACTGCCTTAGGTAGATTAATTAAGGTAGGCAACTGCGTTAAAAAAACCTCTTGACTTTTAGGTTCTATAAACCAATGGTTCTTCACATCTATGAGCCTTCTATTCTGCGATAGGATAATGTTGCACTGATTGTGGTCGTTAAAGCAAAGTTTAATAATCATGGCGTGAATCCTCCAGGCAAAAGGCAGCTACTATGTGTGGTGAGTAGAATTACGTATTTCTTGGTTTCATTCTTACCTTACAAAATTTATTTGTGGCAGTACTAGTACTTACTTTTTAAAATTTGTTTCGCTTTCAGTCTGGTAGAGGCCTTCATTTGACTGCATAAACTCTAATTGAGCTATATATATATATATGTATACATACGTATGTTTATATGTATGTATATCACAAGAAGACCCCAAATTGTATTGTTGATTTCTACGTTAACTATATTAAAAATCGGCCATCTCTTTCTCTTAGCAAATAATGAAAATTGCTACTCAGTCTTGCAAACACCAGCGTGGTATTTATTTGGTCTTGAAAGTAGGGACTGCTACTTTATAATAGAAAATTAAGTTGAGACATTTCAGGCGAAGTACCCCTGTTTTGTTAAATAGGGCCGGCCCGACCCGAACTCGACCCATTTCATTTGGGTCGGGTTTGGGCTTGGGCCTGAAAAATGAAAATAAAATGGGCCTAGGCCCGACCCATTAGCCCATATACTTAAATGGACTTGGGCCGGGCCAACTCAAACCCGACCCGGCCCGATGCCCAACCCTACTAGAGAGTAATCAGTGAAGTGCACCCAAGTATCTACTGGTGCATGTATTATCCTCACCATCCTACTAACATCATCAAGCCATAACTGCCTCAGCAGGTCCTTTATGCCTTTGAATTGAGGAATCTTTCCCTTTCAGTAATTTTTCAGTAGTTTCTGGTGTTTGAGAATAGCTCTCTCCATTGTTCTTTCAGCTGGGGTAGGAGCAGACTCAGTGGAGAGATGGTAACTCTATTCTTCCTCAAAAAGGTGGATAGAACCCTCAACTCTAGCATCCACAGGTTTGGATCCTTGGGTCTCTTAGCTTGTGCATTGAACCTCTCTTCCAGTGCTTGTTGTCTTTGGCATAAACACGTCTTGTTCTGCCATGATCCCGTGATGAATCAAGGCTAAAGATTAGATCATGTACATTTTAGCATGATGTACATAAGGGACAATGACTTGTGAATGGTATTGCATTCCTTTGTTAAGATTAAAAGATCTTATGACAACCTTAGTTTCTGAATACAACTCATAATTATCAATTACTGAGTAAATTACTGGAGTAACCGAGATCTGATACCAAACGATCACGACCCCAATTCTGGGTCATCATATCCTCCCATATCCGGATCTGGTTAGTCAGAATAATTTATCTAGCAATCACAACTAACATTCAGAAATAGATTGCAAATAGAAATTCTCAGAAAGAAGTATCTGCCACTTTTCCATTCACAAAAGAAAGTTCTCATGATACATTGTCCCACTACAACCATTTACATGTACATCAGCTGGAAGGAAATACAAACAAAGATTACCAACTACCTTACAGAGTAAAGTTACTGTGGCTGACTGGATGGTTAAAGTCCTTGCAATTGCTCACTGACATCTGTTGGGTTTTTCATAAATCATAGGATAACAATTAGCAAATGCTAAGTAATGAAGAAGAGAAAAGCAAACAAATGCTATATTTTGCGAAACTAGTTGTCACAAAAAATGCATTCCTTCTCATTAGTTTAAGTCCTAAAAATCAGGGATCAGTCCAGAGGAACCCAACCATTCTTAGACTCCGAAGTTGTGGACACTTCGGGATTGGAGATTGCGTTGATCTGGTGAGCTTATACCACTGCACGCCGCCTCAACCAATCCTCCAATACCACCCTGACAATTTTCCTTTTCTTTTATCATCTAGGGTTTCAAACCCTCATCTTGGCAAACAAAGAAGCATATCGTCCTCCAGGACTCAGTTGCTTAAAACCTCAGGCTAACCTTTAATCACATAAACTACCAGCTTTAGGTACATGTTATCATGATCCAGCCGCTATTGAATCAACCGTGCCTCCACATGGCACGACAACATCTTCCGTCGTTCAATCCGAATATATTGGCACCCGGTACCACGCATTGCAAATCATTCATTTCATGCGTACTTATCATAATAGGACAACTGTGTACCACCTAGGTAGGGCAACACCAATAGGAAGTATTTCCGACAAAGGTACATGTTACGACTTGTAGTTCCACTCCCAGTCATTCTTAACGTAAGACACGATCTTTTTCAGGATCCAACTCAATACACATCAAATCCCATGATGTAATTCTTTCGTTAAGTCTTCGATTTACATAATCATCAACACTAATTATAAACTTACACATATATTAATTCATATATTTATATACTTATATTTATACTATTTTAACTTCTAAACCCTAACTTTCCAAGCCACTTCATCGATTCGATGCTTAGACCTTATTTTATTTGAAATCACAAAGCATTTTTTCATATTTTCTCAAAAAAATAGCCAAATTATGGTACTTCATAGAAAGGAGCATAAAATTAGGATTTTCAATGATTTCATATGAAAACCCAACAACAAAAGGAACGGTTTCGTAACCTAATCAAGAACTCTCTTGCGTATGCAATGCTTTATCGTGATTCTTTTTCAGAAAGGATGATTTATGACTCCTGAAATGATCGAATTTCATATTCGTATGAAAAATGCTAAGAAATCCTAAGAACGTAAAGAACGAACGAAGAATACGAAGAACGTGAAGAACATATTTTCTCTTAATTTTTTGGCAGAGCTTCCCCTTATATGGGGTGATATTTCTAGGAAAATTTCGGCAGAGTTTTCCCTTATATTGGGACATATTTCTATGAAAATTTCAGCAGAGTTTCCCTTATATCGAAATATATTTAAAAAAACTGAAAGAGTTTCCTCTATAAAATCACCGAGAGGAAAACAACAACGAAATTGAAAGAATAAAATCAAACAACAAGACATGGAGAATCGATAGATACCACATGTCTTAGGTGAGTGAATGTGTGATGAATCAAGGGTTCATTGACGTGCATAGCCGCTCGCATCTAAGTAGAGTATTACACAAATTTCTCCATCAAAACAACTACAAAAGCAGAATCGAAAGAATAGAAACATAAGCGATGGAGAATCGGTAGACACCACACGTCTTAGGTGAGTAAAAGTGTGACGAATCACACGGTTCGCTGACGTGCATAGCCGCCCACACCTAAGTAGGGTGTTACACATATTTCTCCTCAAACCACAATAAAAAATGAATCGAAAAGGAAGATGATTTGAAACTAAACTGGAAAAAGAACAAGAATCGAAACCTTAGCTCAAGATCGAGCATACTTACAAAACCAATTAGGAGAGGATCGTACATTCCTCCTCCTTGTTCTCCCAGCAACGCTTCGTTAGCGCTCTTTCCCCACCTCCTACTCCGCCTCTCGACCTCTCAACCCTAGCCCTTGGGGTAGTGGTGGTAGTGGAAATCGTAGAGAATGAATGGGTGAGGCGATAGATATTTATAGGCTTCAGAAAACCACTAATCATGGTTAGTAAACCTGTGTAGACCTTAACTGCTGTTAGTGGCCCATGGTTTTGACCAAAACTTATCCGAAACTTAGGGCTTAAGTTAGAACTATCTAAAAGATTCTAGATTCGCTAATGACGCTTAATTAGCGCTAATCATGATTAACTTTTACTAATTGTGATTTAACTTTTGCGGCTTACCCTTAACTTTTTCTTACCATTGACTAGTGTTTGCTAATGGTCATTAACGATCCTCAATCCATCATTAATTTCTTTAATCGTATTTAGTTTGTCTTAATGATGATCATTAAGAGTTAATGACACCTTACATTTCCTTACTTCTCTTTCTTTCGAAAATCATAACAATTCGAAACGAAGTCCGATTCATACGAATCAAATTCCGTTGGTTTCCTCTTGACGAGTCGAATCTTATGATATAGGATCCGAGAGACCAAGTTCAAGGATTTACACGGGAAGAGTGCCACATGGCAATGGGATATGACTTCTCAAAATTTCCAAGATTAGTAGAGTTATAGATGATCAAATCACCAGTAAATGGAACATTTATGATCATTGAATCTATTCCTTCAATGAAAATTCTTTATGTAACATGCCTCAGTCAGTTTGGCCACGTTGAGTCCAAAACAGACATTGTGTGGATGAATAACAATAGTGAAATATGATCCCCTTGTCTCACTCCTCGCTCAGGACTTAGGAAAGCTACTAATGATCCACTGTGTTTAAAAGCAATCTTTTTAGTAGAGAGCAGAGCTTGGATCCAATCTACAAAGGTTTTCGGTAGTTCAACAACATTCAGGGATTGAATGATAAAAAACCATCTTAGGGTATCAAAAGCTTTCCTAAAGTCGATCTTTAGCCCAATAGCTTTGGTTTTCGAACGTGACAAGCATTCAATAATGGATGAAGCCATCAGAAAGGCATCAATCGATGAATGACCTCTTAAAATCGCACAATGAGAAGGGTGCAACTTATGTATGATTAGAGCGGGAGGACGCAAAATGAAGCGTACACTTTATGGGCCTTACATGCTAATTCCATAAGATTTGAAGGGTATATAATAAAGTCAACATAGGAAAAAAATAATATCAGGAATGGTAAACATGTAAAAGAATTGAGGAAGAAAGATTGATAAGAAAGTTTTTTTGGAGGAATTTATTTTCATGTAATTTTTAGGGGTTTAAGATCTGAACTCCTAATCTTTGGATAAGTAAGAAAGCCAACTTTCCCTCACTTTTCCTCCCATACTTGAGTTTATTGCTGCAACTCTTCTTAACAATCTCCGATTGATGTTATCTGTTGATTGGTATCACATTAGGTTTTGCTTGATTGTCATTAGCCCCCTTAATCCTCTTTATATAGAGAGGATTTAGGGTTAGGGTTTACATAGGGAATACTCCACTACAGGACAAATATCAATATTACCCTTATGCCTTTAACACTCCCCTTCAAGCTGGAGCATATAAGTCATACATGCTCAGCTTGTTACAACATTTCTCGAATTGGGTCCTTGCTAATGTCTTTGTAAGTATATCTGCAGTCTGCTCTGTAGATGTAACACCCTGTGTGCGTAATTGTCCTTTTTGTATGAGATCTCTTGTGTAATGACAATCGATCTCCACATGTTTCGTGCGTTCATGAAACATGGGATTATTTGCAATATATACTGCTGCTTGATTATCACATCTTAAATCCATAATGTCATTGGTCCTGACATGAAGGTCAGTTAGTACAGACTTGACCCACACAAGTTCAGCTGCTGCTTGCGCCATGGCTCTATATTCGCTCTCAGCACTGGATCGTGACACCACCGCTTGCTTCTTGCTCTTCTATGTGATTAGGTTTCCCCCTAAATATGTGCAAAACCCTGTGGTGGATTTTCTATCTTGCAAGCATCCTCCATAGTCTGCATCAGAGTATGCCACAAGGTTGAGGTTATCGTCTTTGCGAAATAGTAATCCTTTCCCAGGAGACTGTTTGATGTACCGAAGGACCATCATGCATGCCTCAAAGTGATTACTAGTGGGAGAATCCATAAACTGGCTAAGTCTTCCAACTGCCATGGTGATATCGGGACGAGTAATAGTGAGATAGAGCAATTTACCCACTAAGCGTCTGTATCTGCTAGCATCCTCTGGTGCTGCTTCCTCGAAGATCCGCCCTTTGGGATCCATGGGGATATGTGCTGGCTTACACCCAAGCATCCCTATTTCTGTTAATAGATCAGTGGCATATTTTCATTGAGACATTACCAGCCCATGCCTTGATCTAGCTATCTCAATCCCCAAGAAATATCATAAATGTCTCAAATCCTTAATCACGAACTGTTCTGCAAGCTGCATCTTTACTCTGGCAATTTCTTCATAGTCGTCTCCTGTAAGAATGATGTCATCAACATATACCAGCATTGCTACTGTGCCTTTCGTAGTCCTCTTCGTGAACAAGGAATGATCAGAAGATGATCTCTTGAATCCAATCACATGTAATGCTTCTGACAACCTGTGAAACCATGCTCGAGGATTTTGTTTCAATCCGTAAATTGCCTTGCGTAGAAGACATACCTTCTGACACTCCCCTTGTCGTTCGAATCCAGGTGGTTGTTGCATATAAACCACTTCATGAAGATCACCATATAGGAAGGCATTTTTGACATCTAGTTGATGTAAAGGCCAATCTAGCTGAACGACAACAGCAATAAGAATACGTACCGTCGATAAACGAGCGACTGGAGAAAAGGTGTCGAAGAAATCAATGCCATAGGTTTGGGTAAACCCTTTGGCTACCAAACGAGCCTTGTAGCGTGCAACAGAACCATCTGGATTGTACTCGACAGTGAATACCCATTTGGAGCCAACGACATGGCTATTTGCCGGCGAATCCACTAGTTTCCAGGTATTTCTGGACTCCAAAGCTGACATCTCTTCTTGCATTGCTTGAATCCAGTGGGGTTCCTGTAATGCATCAGTGTGATTCTTTGGAATAACAGTATCTGAGACAGCCTGCGCAAAGTTCTTATAGGTCGGAGTAAGTTTGGTGAGAGACACTGCAGCATTGATGGGGTGTTTAGTCCGATAGACCGATGGACATTGTCGAGCTTGGCGACGTTGAGCTATAGGGAGGTCCACCTGATTCTCTGCAACAACATTATTTTCCACATCCTGAGTTGGGGAGCATACCTGAGGAGGTGGCACTGGCTCAGAAGGAGACGTAGGGGTTTGTGGAGTTGGAACTGGTACTGGAAAGGTGATGTTTTCAACGGAAGGAGTTGAGGTTTGAGAATTTGTTGAGGGTGAGAAATAAGGTATGGACTCGAAGAAGGTAACATCAGCGCTTACAAAATGTTTACGTGTCCGGGTGTCAAAGCATCGATATGCTTTCTGACTTGCAGTATACCCTAGAAAGATACATTTGACAGCATGTGCAGCAAGCTTGTCCCTGTCTGGTGCATGAAGATGAACAAACGCAGTGCACCCAAAAACCCGTAGTTGTATAGGGAAGATGGGTTTTCCTGGAAAAAAGAATCTCAATCGATATTTGTTCTTTTAGAGTTGTAGATGTCAGCCTATTGATAAGAAAGGTCACAGTTAAAACTGCATCTCCCCAGTAGAGTGTTGGGACATTATAGGCAAGGAGTAAGGTGCGTGCGGTGTCTAGGATATGACGCTGTTTACGTTCAACAACACCGTTTTGTTGAGAAGTGTAGGGACAGGTGGTCTGGTGCACAATGCCTTGGTTAAGAAGCAGACTTTGCAAGTCATGTGAAAAGAACTCTTGTCCATTATCGGAGCGAAAGGTTTTGATAGTCCGTTCGAATTGAGTTTTGATTTTTGCGATGTATCGAATAATAAAGGTAGTAGCATCTGACTTGTTTTTCAAAAGGAATACCCATGCAACGCGAGAGAAATCGTCGATGAGGACAAGATAGTAACGATGACCTAGTCGATCAGGATACCGACTGGGTCCCCAAATATCCATGTGAACTAAATCAAAACTCTCAGTAGATTGTTGGTTACCAGATGAGGGAAAAGTAGCTCGGTGATGTTTTCCAACTTGACAGGCTTCACAGGTAATAGTTCTCATGGGGGACATTTATGGGATAACTCGACACAGTTTGTGGACTGACGGATGTCCTAGACGCTGATGCCAAAGAGTAAACTGGTTTACAGAAGTTTGTAAATAGGCGACCATTGCAGATGGGTTGTCAAGGTGGTAGACGTCACGACCCGCCCCGTTAGTCAAGACGAGCACGACATTTAAAACACTTCGATCTTCTTTTATCATAATTAGCATGTCTAACAAAATCCGACAGCAATTCCCCTATTTTATGTACTCCTAAACGCTACCCTGTACCTGAAACAAATTTATCTGATTATCAAACTAGACTATAAATGTATAATAGCATAGTTAAAAGGCATCCGAAACTGTAATATTGCAGGGTATCTGTGAAAATAGGGTTATATATTAAAATAGGCCAGAATGTCACGACCCGCCCCGTTAGTCAAGACGAGCGCGACATTTAAAACACTTCGATCTTCTTTTATCATAATTAGCATGTCTAACAAAATCCGACAGCAATTCCCCTATTTTATGTACTCCTAAACGCTACCCTGTACCTGAAACAAATTTATCTGATTATCAAACTAGACTATAAATGTATAATAGCATAGTTAAAAGGCATCCGAAACTGTAATATTGCAGGGTATTTGTGAAAATAGGGTTATATATTAAAATAGACTTGAAACCACTCACCTCTACTTGATTTTCCTTTTCTCTTACAACGATTAGGATCTGCACCTCTATCTTTACCTAAGTCGATCATTTAGAACTGGTTAATATTACAATCATGATGGGAAATCAAAACTACTTGTGTCTCACTCTACCTTGCTATAAGTCAAATTCACCTCATCTTCTTAGATATAAACGGGTATAAAGCTCCAACTACTTTATCTTTAGGCATTACGTACGGACTTGAGTTCTTCCTAGCATTCCTAATCTTACTTTATTTGTTAAAAGAAGGTAATTTTTATCCGTTGTTTGCATAACTCCTCGCTGTAGATTCTAACAATTTCTTTATAATCATTTTCATTTCTGAAAACTCTTCAACTCCCATCTTCTGTTTCCCTCTTCAAATATAGCTCACGTCTAGATTCACAGTGCAACCTTTTTGTCACTACAGAAGATAAACAGTTAAATCAGAATTAGCAATTCCTTGAGATACAAAACAGACCTAGTGATACCTTATACATCCGTCATTATTAGTGGACTTAATCACATACTCCCACTATGTCTCCAAGCCATGATTAACGGAAGTTTTTCATCTTGCCTCCCTCAAAATCACCATAGAGTTGGTTAATATTTAGTAGTATTATCTCCAGGCACTCTCTTTTCAACACCAAAATACCATTTCCATAAAATTCCTGACATATGTATATCGTTGTAAACTCTATATTCATTTCCCACTTTCATGGAGAATAATATAGGAACCTAATTTACATATCTTACGGAGGCGAAATAATAGGTCAGTGAACAAACCTCAAGTACAGAACTGTTCCCCTCTTGAAGGTATGCTAAGTTTTCTTCGCGTTCCTCCTCGCTGCTCTCTTATCTCCGTATGACGGCAAAGAATAACTTGCCTTGCCTCTTTAAATCATGCAACGGCTGAATGATATTAGCCTTACACGTGAGTCACAAGTTAATAGCCACGTTGATATATCTCTCTCTGTATTCCTCTGGAAAGTTTCGGATAATCATAGGGGCATACGCTAAGTGCACACTTACATATTATTTCCATTTCTTTTTTTCCCCTCATGTCCAAGCACATGCACATATTCTTATCATTACCGTAGCATGTCATGCTCATACACCTAAGAATGTCTTACTTATTATTATTTGATGGCTATAAAATATAAAAATTGTATAACTTAAATATTTGATTTTTTTTATATTTTAGAAATCGATACAGTGATACAATTCTCGTATCCGTCAGTAGTTGTAGCTGCATATGTATTCATATCTAATAAGCTTAGTCTATAACCAATAGAATATAACCATTTATAATACACAATCTAGATCTCCCATATCGTAGTCAATCCGTTCTCTTATCTGTCATGTATACCTTTAGCCTCCTAAAGTGATATCTATACAAGTTTGTATTTATGTCAATCTATATTTATATGCCTATTCTAAAAAATATATAGTAACAATATACTTGTATCCGCCTATCGACATTCTTGAAACTTTGGTTTTATACAAAAAATATTTTATCATATCTGGATGTTACAACTCTTCCCTACTTAAAATAAATTTCGTCCTCGAAATTTTACGTACCTTAGTCAACTTTAGAATAAGTGTGGGTATTGAGATCGCATTTCCTCTTCTCTTTCCCACGTGGCCTCTTCTATTGCATGACTCCTCCAAAGGACTTTTACCAGTGGTATCTTCTTCGTCCGAAGTTCTTGAACTTTATAATCTAAAATTTGTACTGGAATCTCTTTATAGGAAAGGTCCTCCTTCAGTTGAATTTCTTGCGGTTGTATAACATGTGATGGGTCTGGAATATATTTTCGGAGGGTAGAAACATGAAAAACATCATGTATCCTGGCTAACTCTGACGGAAGTCAAAGGCGATACGCTAACTTACCAATTCTTTCTGTAACTTCATATGAACCAATATATCTTGGGCTTAGTTTTCCCTTCTTTCCAAATCTGATTATACCCTTCCAAGGAGATACACGTAAAAATACATGATCACCCACTTGAAATTCTAGATCTCTTCTTCTCTTATCTGCATAACTTTTCTGCCTATCTTGTGCAACCTTCAAGTTTTTCTTGATCTCTTCAATTTTCTCCACTGTATTTTGTACTAATTCCGGTTGGACCAATTTACGCTCTCCTACTTCGGTCCAACAAATAGGAGTTCTGCATGCTCGACCATACAGGGCTTCATATGGTGCCATCCCAATACTCGACTGATAACTATTATTATAAGCAAACTCCATAAGCGATAGATGTTCATCCCAACTAACCTTAAAACTTAATGCACAAGCTCTAAGCATATCTTCCAAAGTTTGAATAGTTCGCTCAGACTGCCCATCAGTTTGTGGGTGAAAAGCAGTGCTGAATGCTAATTTTGTACCCATTGCCTTATGTAGACTAGGCCAAAATCTAGAGGTAAAGCGAGGATCTCTATCAGACACAATTAAAACTGGCACTCCATGTAACCGTACTATTTCATCCACAAAAATCTTACCCAAGCGGTCCAACGTATAAGTCGTATTGACCGCTATGAAATGAGCGGACTTGGTCAATCTATCAACAATTACCCAGATCGCATCATGACCTCGACGAGTCCTGGGCAATCCAGTAACGAAATCCATAGTAATATGTTCCCATTTCCATTCAGGGATCGGAAGAGGTTGCAATGCACCAGCTGGTCGCATATGTTCTGGTTTAGTTTGTTGACAAATCAAACATCTCGATACATATTCTGCAATCTCTCTTTTCATTCCTGACCACCAATAGCATGGTTTCAATGTTCTATACATCTTCGTGCTTCATGGGTGCATTGCGTACATAGAGTTATGTGCTTCCTCAAGAATTTCTGTTTTAAGTTCTGCAAGTTGTGGGACACAAAGTCTTTGCTTGAAAAATAGTACTCCATGCTCATTTATTGTGAACTCGGGCAATTCTCCTTTCTCCACTTTCCCTCGCATTCTTTTAATATCTGGATCAGATTCTTGGGCATCTCGTATTTTATCATATAATATAGGCCTAACCTGTAAGGTAGCTAACAAAACCCCAGAATCATGTACGGTCAGGTTTGCACGTAGTCCCCTTAACTGTGACAATAATGAGTGCTGTTCAGTCTTTACATATGTTAGTTCACCTCTAGACTTCCGACTAAGAGCATCTGCCACTACATTTGCTTTTCCAGGATGATACTCAATGGTACAATCATAATCTTTTATTAATTCGAGCCATCTTCTTTGCCTAAGATTCAAATCTTTCTGAGAGAATATATATCTCAAGCTCTTATGATCAGTGAAAATTTGACATGTCTCACCATATAAGTAGTGCCTCCAAATTTTCAAGGCAAATACTACCGCAGCTAATTCCAAATCATGTGTAGGATAATTCAGCTCATGTGGCTTAAGCTGTCTGGAAGCATAGGCAATCACTTTTCCATTCTGCATTAAAACACATCCCAAACCTTGTCGTGATGCATCGCTATAAATTACAAATCCACCATTCCCAGAGGGAAGGCTAAGAATTGGAGCGGAGGTCAAACGATTCTTAAGTTTCTGAAAACTCTCTTCACATTCATCATCCCAAATAAAATTTACTTCCTTCCTAGTCAATCTTGTCAATGGTGCCGCAATTCGTGAAAAATTTTCAACAAATCTTCTATAATATCCTGCTAAACCAAGAAAACTTCGAATTTCTGACACGCTTGTGGGTTGTCTCCAGTTCAGAACTGCCTCTATTTTACTTGGATCAACAGATATACCTTCCGCCGAGATAACATGCCCTAGAAATGCAACCTTCTTCAACCAAAACTCACATTTATCAAATTTTGCGAATAACTGATGGTCCTTCAGGGTTTGTAATATAATTCTCAAATGATCTTTATGCTCTCCCTCCGACTTCGAGTATATCAAGATATCATCAATAAATACGATTACAAATTTATCCAAGAAAGGACGGAATACTCGATTCATCACATCCATAAAGGCAGCAGGGGCATTTGTCAACCCAAAAAGCATCACTAAGAATTCATAATGTCCGTACCGAGTCCGAAAAGCTGTTTTAGGGACATCTTCGGCTTTAATCTTCAATTGATGATAGCCTGATCGTAGATCTATCTTCGAGAATACAGAAGCCCCTTGCAATTGATCAAATAAATCATCTATCCGAGGAAGAGGATAATTATTGCGCACGGTCACTCGATTCAATCTTCGATAATCAATACAAAGTCTCAAAGAACCGTCTTTCTTTTTGACAAAAAGAACAGGAGCCCCCCATGGAGAAATACTAGACTGGATAAATCCCTTATCCGTTAACTTTTGCAATTGGATCTTAAGTTCCCTGAGTTCAGCTGGAGCCATTCTATAAGGAGTCAAGGCAATTGGCGCAGTACCGGGTATTAAATCAATGGTGAATTCAATTTCTCTATCTGGCGGAAGTCCCGGTAGTTCATCAGGAAATACTTCAGGAAATTCTTTCACTATAGGGATATTTTCTAAGCATATGGTTTCGGCTTTTGTATTGTATACTAGGGCAACAAAAGATGAATATCCTTTCCTGAGTAATTTGTGTGTCACTATGCTAGAAATGACGTGGGTAGGATATACACTTCTTTCTCCATAGAATGCAAAGTCTGTCTCTCCTGGCATTCGAAAAATAACTTTCTTCTGAAAGCAATCTAGTAAAGCATGGTATGATGTTAAACAGTCCATCCCTATAATGACGTCAAATTCTTTAATTTCCATAGGGATAAGATTCACAATAACCCGACCTCCTCCTATTTCTATCAAACAGTCTTTAAAGACATTCCAAACAATTTCCGGCTCTCCCTTAGGCAAAGAGATCGATAAGGCATGATCAAGTGTACCCATTTCTTTATCCGCAAATACTGAGAATCTTCGAGAAATAAATGAATGACTGGTACCAGAATCAATAAGAGTATGGGCATTTTTGCCAAAAATAACAGTGGTACCTGACACCACATCCTCAGCAGAGATGGCTTCTTGAAGTGTCATTGCAAAGACTTTCCCTTGATTTTGTGCATTTTTATTGCCTTTTCTTGGGATATCATTTCTCTTTTCTTCTCTCTTTAGATGGGGTTCTTGAGTTAGGGCATTAGCGTGGATATTCTGTTGAACCGGTCTCCTTGTATTTCCCCAGTTTGATATAAGATTTGGGCAATTTCGACGTACATGTCCTGTCTGTCCACAATTATAACAACCCGACGATCCACTGCGACATTCTCCCGGGTGACGCTTACCACATATATTACACTGCGGGTTAGAAAATCCCTGATTTCTAAAATTATCCTGAGCGATTCCACCCATTTGATTTCCTCTGTATTTTTGAGCAGATAAATTGTATTGCCTTGGATTTTCAAAATTTCTTCTAACTTTGTTCTCGGGTCCTCTCCATGGTGGTCTTTCCCCAAATCTTTTCCTATTGTGATCATTACACCTTTGTCTTTCCCGCATCACGCGCTCAGCTCTACGTGCAGCTTCCACTAATTTACCATACTCGGTAAATCCATTGGCTGAGATCATTGACTTAATATCTATATGAAGTCCATCCTCAAAACGTCGGCATTTATCTTCTTCAGTCTTCACTAAAGAGGCCGCAAACTTTAATAATTCCGTAAAGCGCTTCTCATATTCATCAACAGAAAAACTCCCCTGAGTAAGAAATAAGAATTCTTTGCATCGATCCTCTTGATATACTCTTGGATAATATTTTTCATTGAATTCTTTTTCAAATATCTGCCATGTAATCTCGGATGGGTCCGTGTATTTCATCTTCACCGATTTCCACCAGTCATCAACATTTTCTTTTAACAGAAATATTGCATATCTCAACTTTTGGGCTTCAGTACACTCCATCAATTCAAATATCTTCTCCATGTGTTCAAACCAGTCTCTTGCCACCTTCGGATCCGTTGTGCCTACAAAATCTTTAGCACCTAACTTCCGAACATGCTCAAATGGCAGTTGATGTTCGAATTCATGCGGTCTCACAGATCGAGCAGCCATGCTTCCCAAGGTCTGTGCTATTAATGCCAAAGTCTCATGCATATTGTTATTATTACTCCCATCATGTCCACCACTTGGTCCTTGTGAGGTCTGAGAAGGTTGCTCAGCTGCCATTATATCCTACATAAATAAAATTTCTTAATTAGCTCTTCCAAAATTATAAATCCTCAAATCTCATGGTAAAATATAGATAAATCCTCAATAACAAAACATCATTATTCCAATATCCTTTCCAATTCATCTCAAAGTTCAATATATAAATTATAACCACCAACGGATTCATATATCAACCTCGACTATCGATTTTGATCAAATTTCATAAACCATTGCTCTGATACCACCAGAATGTTACGACCCGCCCCGTTAGTCAAGACGAGCGCAACATTTAAAACACTTCGATCTTCTTTTATCATAATTAGCATGTCTAACAAAATCCGACAGCAATTCCCCTATTTTATGTACTCCTAAACGCTACCCTGTACCTGAAACAAATTTATAAAGAAAACTTTTCATAAACAAATCCACACCATTCATTAACACTACCATTCAAGTCAGTATCTGTATCTGTAATATCAAAACATCTCCATAGTTCCTTATATACAACTGTCAGCTACTATCACAAGCTCGGATACAACTTCTTTAACTTAACAAAACATAAAGTTTTCTCGGATGTTAACTATTACCTGAAGTACACAAAATACACCACAATATAACAAAGATGGAGTGAATGTCCCAAGACTATCTGCCAAAAAGCTTAGTTCGTTCCCTCGCTTCTCCTATGGCTCCTTCCCAGATGTGTCTGTAAATAATATTTAATAGTAGAGGGTTGAGTCTAAACTCAAGATGAGCTTAGACCCAGCGAGTGGGTCTCAAGCACTTAGTAAGAATATATATTGGCTATAAGAAAATAACTTTGCTGGCTGGTTGAAATAAAATGTAATGCTATAATAGGGCAATTTCATAAAAAATGAAGCTTTGCAAAATAATGATGTTG
Source organism: Ottelia alismoides (assembly GCA_037367405.1). Lineage (NCBI taxonomy): Eukaryota > Viridiplantae > Streptophyta > Magnoliopsida > Alismatales > Hydrocharitaceae > Ottelia > Ottelia alismoides. The sequence goes on along the minus strand of JAZKJV010001649.1, from coordinate 34,241 downwards.
TACAGAAATTAAAATATCAAACTGACCAACTGAAATTAATATACTATCTAGCTGTTGAAAAAAAATCTTGCAGAAATGAAAATGTCTGTTTTTCGACTGTTATAACGACACCACTGTGGCTAGCGTACTAAGTACATGAACGCTGAAACAAACTGAGTCATACGCGTAGACAGCCCCAAAGGCCAATGAACACCCTGCATACGGCCCAAAGCCTATGTGCATACAGAATGTGAACCCAAAGTTCTCTAAACCATATCTAATGGTTTCGTCATATCTGATGACAAGTTTCAGGGTCATATCTGATATGATCACCATATCTGATGGCTAGTTCATGACTATATCTGAGAGTAGACGCCTCCTTCTTCACGGCCCGTACCAATCGTCCTCCCAGTCAATATGTCCTGAAAAAAACAAGTAGAAGCGTCAAATATTGCTTGGCCTCGAAGTTCTTTACATATCTGGCTGACCGAGAGTAAACTAAGCGGGAAGTCTGGGACTAATAGAACATTATGCAGCTTAATCGTAGGGGTAAGGTGCACATCCCCAACTCCTGTAACTGGTGACGGTCGTCCATCAGCAACTTGAACAGTCTTCCCTTTTTGGGCTGTTCTGAGTTTCCGAAAGAGTTGAGGATTTCCACACAAGTGGGTGGAGGCCCCCGTATCAATAAGCCATTGTGAGTGTTTGTGATGGCTAGCTGAAGCAAAGACCGTACCTGTTTGGGCGATTGCGGCGATATCACCGGAAGTGGTCGCCTCATTAGGATTCATTTCTGATAGCCGCTGCATAAGATCTTCAAAATCCTTTCTCGGGATTTCGATCGAGCCTCCTTCAACATCTGTCATCGCGACCCGAGCCGATAGTCCTGGACGTCCATGTTTGTTGTAGCATATATCTTCGATGTGACCTAATTTACGACAGAAGGTGCACTGTATGTGTGATCGCCCTCGTCCTTGTAAGTGCCGACCGCGCCCTCTGCCTCTGTAGCTGCCTCTGAAATTCCGTCCGGATGCTGCGAGCGCTGTTGTTTGATTGATAGCGTCTGTAAGGGGAGCCGATGCCGTCGGAAGTCGACACAATGTGTTGTATGCTTCCTCCATGGTTGGAAGAGTAGGAGAGGTGATCATCTGATCCCGAGGGGCAGCAAAGTTCTGATCTAATCCACCAAGGAAGATCATGGTTGCCATATGCTGTCGATGTTGCCGTTGAGTGGGGCATGTGCAGAGAGGAGCACATACGTTGTAGCTTGCAACCAGGGATTTGAGTGCGGAAAAATACTCCGATAGAGGGCGGCCATTCTGACGCATATGCATCAGATCATGAAATGATTGATACATCTTTGTAGAATTTTTATCTTGCCCGTAGGTGGCCAGCAAGGATTTCCACATATCGTGGGCACTTTCATAGTAGACTAATTCCTGGGCGATCCTGTCAATAACGCTAACCATGATCCACGAGCTAACCACGGTGTTGTCTTTAACCCATGTAGCATATTTTTCAACCTTATTAGTTGGCTCTTCTTCGAGAAGGATATGTTCTTTGTCGTATCCTCGAACAATCATCAGGAAAAGGCGGGACCACATGGAGTAGTTCGTTGCATCAAATTTTGGTATGGATCCAAAGGATGGCATTTTTGAATGACCACCTCCATCCATTTCTGAAGTAGGTACCCCGGATGCCATGGGAGCATATGATGTACCCTGTAGGAGGATCGTAATCGACCTATACCGCCACCTGGTCGTATGCGTCTCTCTCTCTCTCTTTTATATATTCATTTCAATATGTATGCATAGTACAGTTTACATATGAGAGAAAAAACAACAGAATGCGATGGCGAAAGGGGAACTTGAACTTTTGAGCGATTCACAGGGAACCAGCCTTGGCTGGTAGCACCAAGGGGTGGTAACGCCTTGGCTGATGTCGACGTAGGACTGGCTTGATGTCGCCGCAGTAGCAGTGGAAGGACTGGCTTGGTGGTAACGCCTTGGCTGAGCGTCGGCGAGTAGCAGGAGTCAGAGGGGGCCGTCGGGATCCGGTGAGGAGGCCTTGATAGTGTGGGGGTTGGGTCTGTGACGAAGCGGGGCCGGCGGGAGGTCGGGGAGGCGATGCGGAGGTCGGGGTTGCGATGGGGAGGTCGGGGTTGCGATGGGGAGGTTGGGGTTGCGATAGGACTTGCGATCGGGGTGATGGGCGGTTGGGGCGAGGCGACGGGGAGGCTATGGGGAGGTCAGGCGGTGGGAGGTCGGGGTTGCGATGGGGAGGTCGGGGTTGCGATGGGGAGGTCAGGGTTGCGATGGGGAGGTCAGGCGGCTGGGGGAGGTCGGGGAGGCTGGGGGAGGTCGGGGAGGCGATGGGGAGGTCAGGGTTGCGATGGGCGGCTGGGGGAGGTCGGGGAGGCTGGGGGAGGTCGGGGTTGCGATGGGGAGGTCGGGGTTGCGATAGGACTTACGATCGGGGTGATGGGCGGCTGGGGCGAGGCGACGGGGTCAGGGGCGAGGTCAGGGGTTGGCGATGGCGAGGACGAGGCTGGTGATGCCGAGGTCGAGGGCGGCGGTCGGGTCGGCTTGAGGCTGGGCGAGTTGGGGGCGGGGCCTGCGACCGATCGAGAGAGAGGGAGAGGGGGGGGGGCAGGGGCGGCGCAGATCCCTAGGAAGAAACCTAGGGCTCTGATACCATGTTGATTGGTATCACATTAGGTTTTGCTTGATTGTCATTAGCCCCCTTAATCCTCTTTATATAGAGAGGATTTAGGGTTAGGGTTTACATAGGGAATACTCCACTACAGGACAAATACCAATATTACCCTTATGCCTTCAACATTATCTATTCCTTGTATATTCAAAACTGATATGGGTCGGACCTAGGTCAAAGAACATGCGTGGATCATATCAGTTTTGCAACTGGGATCCGATGTAATGTATGGTGTAAAAATTACAATATCTTAGATGTCTTTTACCTCCTACATGCCCTGTTTCGAGTCGTTCCTTTCAAAACATGTTTTCATCGCTGTAGAAGGGGAGCGACTGGCGCAAAGGATATGTGATGCTTGAATATATAGTTGCAGTTTTAATTTTTCTCTTAAAAATAATATAAGTAATTTGTTTTTCATCCATTCTAAAAAGTGATCACTAAATGTGAACATTCTAAACTGTGCTGAACGAACCTCTGATTCACAATTAATACATGATTGTGTATGTATGTTAAACTTGCAATATTTTGCATCTTTATAAAAGTCATAGTTTTAAGCATTTGATTTAATATAAAATACATTAAGCTTGTTTATTGTGATCTATTGGAAAAAACATAAGAAATAAGACGAAAAATGAGAAATTAAATTAAATCATTTTAGGGCGGAAAACAAGAGAGGGAACTTTAGTATTATAAATATGAATTAATATGCTGGATCAGATAGGATTGGATTACGTTATTCAACGATGAATTGGATTGGAAAAACTTTATCCATTAATATTGGATTGGACAAGTTTATCGGTAGTTTTACTATTTCAAGTCATAGCATCAAAAGATGATAATTTCATCTAAATTTTGAGCTTATGTAATCCAAATTAGGTGATCTAAGATGTACTTTAGGGAGATAATTTGTATGGTACGAATTAGGGATGCAAATAGTCATATATAAGTGTTGTCAAGTTTATGCTCATTTCAAAATATGAATCTAAATGTGGATAGATAAATTTAAAATTATGAAAAATATATTTTCATATCATTAAAAATAGATACAAATTTAGACATGATACGAACAATAGATAGAATACTTCACGAATTAGCTCATGTATAGATGTTTTGAATGGTTTATGCGTGAAGCACTTATAACGCATTTATTTCAAAAGAAATTTTAGCAAATATGATAAAATAAGGTAAAACTTATTATTAAAATTTGAAATAAATCTATCATTATATTTTTTAGATCAAAATGGATACGTATATATGCATTTGTAGATATCTAAGATTAAAACATCCGGATCCCTATAAATATGGATATGCATATAAAACAAATATGGCAGTAGTTATATATATATATATATATATATATATATATATATATATATATATATATATATATATATATATAGGGCTTATCCAATGGGCCCTGTGCCCATTTGAGATGAGATGAGCCCACTCATATTTTACCAATATTTTCCATCATTTTGAGTTCAATGCTTATTTATTTACTGTCGTTATATCACACTCTTACTATTAGTAACTATTTTCATATAAGAAGATCTTAGATTCACAAGAAATGGTCATTAGTAAGAATAAAAATGAGACTAGTAATACAAATAATAATACAATCATTTTGTATGAATTTAAGGTTTTTTTTCCTGAAAATAGTTACCAGTAGTAAGAATATGATATAACACTTGTAAACAAATACCTATTAAGCTAAAAAAGATAGGAAATAATGGTAAGAAATGAGTGGGCTCATCTCATTTCAAATGGGCACAGGGCTCATTGGATAATTTCCCTATATATATATATATATGTATATGTATGAGTGATTCTATGAGAGCCAAAACCTGTTAGAGCATGAGAGCATTGATTCTGGACCACATGATTCAACCAGGAGAGAGAAGACAGAATCATGTGGTCCAGAATCAATGCTCTCATGCTCTCACAGGTTCTGGCTCTCATAAGATCACTCATATATATATATATATATAGGATTTTTATCCAATGAGCCTTATGCCCATTAGCGTTTCGGTGAGCACTAATTCTAGGACATAGACGTGTATTACCAATTGAGTGGTTACCTATTTCGTAGGACGTCGCTTTTAGAAGGATATTAATATGCAAGATGATTTAACAATAAATTTTATCTCAAATTATAGTGTCCTTAAAAAAAGAAGAGTGTTTTGGAAAGAAAATATTCAAATCAATTATTTATTGCAGAAAATTGAGATCCAAGTACTCATGTTAGTAATATATATACAACAATCAAGGAAATATTTGTTGCGAGATTAGTAGTACACAAACAACAATCAATAATTTACATTCATTTTATTATATGTTATAGAATTCAGTAATATATACACACTGGTCAAGTACGTGCTTATTGTGAAGTTAGTAAAGCTATAATAAATAGTCAATAATTTCCATATGTATTATCGATTTGAACAGAATTCAGTAATTTAGAGACAATACTCAAGTAATATATATACAGTTCTTAAGTAAATTATTGTTTGTGTTCTGTAATGTATATATCTATGTCATATATCATAGGTTCAGTAATATGTATAGAGTTCTCAAGTAGTGACTATTATGAGATCAGTAATAACAAAGTAATGGTTGGTAAGGTATGGACATTGCTTAATTAAGAAAGTAACATATAATCAGTAAGATATTCTCCTTTTATACGATTAATATGGAAATAATACTTTGAAAATTAAGTTATTAAAGGTATGTACATAAGAAAAATAGAATTAGTGAAATTAATGAAATGTTTCGTAGACGAAAAGGAAATGAATGCGATACGCATTACATACACAATGGCATTACTAACCATTTGTTATGTTATTACTGATCTCACAACACACATTTACTTGATTACTGTATACATATTACTAAATTCTATACAAGGTAATAATTTGGATATAAATTAGTTATTGTCTTGATATTACCGATCTCACAACAACCATTTACTTGACTGAAATATATTTATTGTTATCCTAGCATTTGGATATGAAGCATCTGCTCAAAATCATTTATTTGATGCTTTTCTTTCCAAAATCGCCTTCCCTTTTCTTAAGTACGCTGTATAATTGGAAATATAGTAATTGTTATATACATGGTAACTTATAATTAGAAATATAGTTATTGCTAATACACGTGTATGGCCTAGAATTGGTGCTCACCAAGACGTTAATGGGCATAGGGCCCTCTGTCATATATATATATATATATATATATATATATATAGAGAGAGAGAGAGAGAGAGAGAGAGGATGGGGAGTATGCACCCATCTTCATGTAATTTTACATTCACCGAGGCTTCTATCTTCCACATTTTTTACTTTTTTTTTGGAAAATATCACCATGTATATTCATTTATATATCTCTTTAATATGTAATTCGAATTTCGTCAGAAACAGAGACTCCTATGCCCTCCATATAGAACAAGTTGGATGGAGAGTAGTGTCACCTCCTGGAGAAGTGTGGCAACGTTGCATCCTGGAGATATCACCGGAGGTGGGTGCATCTTGGAGTACCTCTTGGAGGATGTATGTTGCACGTATGCGGAGGTGATTAGATCTGGGCATGCCAGGAGATGTTTGTTGTTGTATAAGAGGAAAACCAACAGCAACTTCACGAACAAAAATACTTCAAAGAACCCTAGCTGTCATCGACGTACTGTCAGGCAAAATTAGAGTTCCAACAGGAACCCTAGATACCCTTTTTAAAACCCGACAATGAACTAATCACCATGAACAAAAAACTTATCAAATAAAATAGATTTCACCATCTTTCTTTCATGAACAAAATTTCAATTCAAAATAATATGAATAATCATAAAAAAAATTAAAATAAAATCAAATCTTCCAAAAATCGACTTGCTCTGATACTATATGAAAAATGATAAGTGAAAGCGTTAATAAGAACAAGACGACAACTGAAGAAAATATAGATTTTACATGGAATCCTATTACACGAGGAGCGTGATGAAACCACGAGAGAATATCTCAAAGAAAAGATTCTTCTTTATGAATCTCGCAATGAGTACAGGGGTACGACGATTCTTCTCTATGAATCATTAGCAGATTTTCTAACCCCCACAATTGTATTTTCGGCTGGACTATGCAACACATTTTTTATTTTACATATTGGTGGCTTGCCTGCTAAAAAAGAATGGGAAAATGATTTTAAATCAAAAGCTAAAAACATGAGATGTGAAGAGCGTATATACACCATGAAACAAACAAAATGAAAGAGGATGAAGTATGAATAAATTATTGTTATGATCTTGTAATCTACAAGTTTTTAAAAGGAAATTACCTAGGCCTACTTCATGTACTTAAATTTCTAAAGCCAAATCATATCGTCAAAATCATAGATCCAAAACAATCGGTGATGATAATTACATGTGGAGATCAATAACTCTTTTCTTGGACTGTTAATTGATTAATATATTCAATATTCATAGATTCCAAAACATAATGTTGATAAACCTGACGTCATGGCGTCGATCAAATATCATATTTACATTTCCCGCGTGGATGACTTGAATTAGAAAATATATAAAAACTTGAAACAGACACATACGAATTATTTTAGGCAAACATTTTCAACCATATTCATATATCCACAACTAAAAGAATAACATTCCAGGATGTGGATACCATAATATGGATGCTAAAGTTGTCGCATTCCACAAATCACAATATCGACCATAATACCAATCAAGATGAATGTCTTATTCAGAATCAATCACCATAATATCAAGAGGAATACACAAAAATCCAAAGAGCATGCATATTATTCGATATAAGTGCCCATGACAAGCTATTATGCAATAGAAATTATTACAGTTCACGCATTAATATGAACTGAAGAATAACTAATTTGCATAAAAGGTCCATTCGTAAACTTAGGGTTATGTACCATGACTATCTTGATATCATAAAATTGTTGATACAAATTTTGGATCATAAATGTTAATGCAAGGTTGAATATCTAAAGGGTTAGATTGATGACTCAAGTGAACCGTCAAGTGATTATCTACAAGGGATCTCCAACTTGAGAAGGAGATGACAATCCTTACTCATCTAACCGATCTTTTGATGCAAATTCTCTACATAGAATATAGATTCGTAGGTGTCGGGTAAGTTAGGTCAAGGAGTTGAGTTAGCGAGATTGAGATAACCAAGACTTATATCATATGCTATCACGATACATGCACGCATCCTTTGACTGAAAATATATGTATTACTATATTTCTGAGTATATACATTTGGCAGATCATTAAATTGATGACATAATCGAGGTCTATACACCGATGCATTGGAGTGCATACAAAGGCATATGAGTAATACAATCTCTCAAATAGTCATACATGTTCACTGCTGAACCAAAAGACATGAGCTTACTCATGAGATATTGGGATAAATCAAATTCCAACGATGAACTTCTTGTTTTGGAAACAAAAGAGGAGTTGAAGGTATGATATATGATTTTGGAAAGCATTTGATCAATACTAAATCCCAATGATCGAATGAGAAACTTACCGATAAAATCATGAAGGAGACAATCCAAAATGGGATCAGAACTCCGAGTTTAATCGTAATCTTCCTGTATGCAGGATATGTGGGTATTAGAAATACTCGAAGGTGATGTAATCTTAAAGGATTATATACCATGACGCTTCCATTCCGAGGGAGTGATGAAACATGTTTGGATTTTAGTGACTCCACTCAGACAACTAGATATCCAATCTTAGTCCAAATGTTGAATATTGATTTGAATTAGATTCAGAGACAATAAGAAGATTTGGTACTTTGTTTGTCATGATCAGGCATCTCTGAGAGGTCTTTTAGATGAAGATATGAGATTAGACCTCATTATCTAAGTTACTGTACAATCGCCCGTATCCTATCTCCAAATATCCACAAAGAATGTACATTATCCTTAAAGGAGTTTAAGGAATGTTCTCAAAGATATATCTGAGAATTGGGATTGTTCAATGATGTTTGAATCACGGAGTGAAGATGAGAACTAGGATGATTAAATCAGATTTAATTATCTTGGATAATATTACCTTAGATAGTGTTATCCATAATTATCCAAGGATAATGTGGATAAGATTCACATTATTTTTTTTATATGTACATAGAGAATTTTGAAATAATTAAATTTGGTTTTATTATCTTGAATAAGATTAATGTGAATAGTGCTACCCACAATAATCATGGATAGCGTGGATAAGATCCAAATTATCCTCCCGAGACTTGATTGTGAATAAGATTCACAAAATTAAAATATGAATTTGATTCGCATTATATACAATAAATGTGAATATGATTTACATTTAGTTTTGGACCTATGAATATGATTCATATTTGTCAATGATATATTTGTAACTATTACAAATAATTTGGAATTATTTATTGATAATTGAATTTTAAAATAACTTAATAAATAAATAAATTTATGGTTATTGAAATATTGCAACCATAATTATAATAAATAAATAAAAAGGAGCTCCCTAAAAAGGGGGTGTCCATGGTTGACATCCCCAATTTTTAGAAACCTCATATTTATTTTTCCTTTTAGTAATTATTTGTTAATTATTTTTTTTGAGATGATTAAATGGATAATTATCTTAATAAATATTATCAATTCTAATCCTAAAAGTGGTTATGAGATCCTTTAATTATAGTCATCGATTCAACAATTAGGATTGCAATCTTAACGGTCTGAAAATGTATATAAGGAGAGGCAGACTCTGCCTTTCAAAAAGATAATTGATTTCAAGGAGCAACACGTCTCTCTCTCTCTCTCATTGTGTGTCTCTTCAAGTAACGTCCCCTCACAGGAATAAATCCCTTGTAAGGATAATACCCTTAATGGATAACTCTGTTGTTACGTTGCCGGATTGATTTGATCAATCTCGTATAGATTTTCTTCATTTTTTACTCTTCGGGATCGTGATGAAGAAGGATGATTTTGTACGACGAAATCAGGAGCAAGGAGCCCCATATCTTCTCGTTGGGTTGCAGGAAGTACGTGGTTCATCACCGCTACTGCAACTGCTGTCTCTGTCGGATCAGACTTCAGACAAGAGGTCTCTTGCTTTGAAGATTTGAGGATCTCTATCACACGCTACAGGAGATAATTCTATATTCGTGTGATATTGATGGAACGTATTGGGAATGGTTCCCAATTCCATGTGGTTCCGTCGATTTTTCTAATTCTGTTGTTATTGCGACTTGTATGACAAAATATTTTTTTGATCGAATATGATCCGATCCATACGCTTCTGTGATGCACGAGATCTCACCCGACTTCATATATAAAATAAATTATTTCACAAACAAAATGCAAGTGGAAAAAATCAATAAAATGTTTTAAACATTGGATACATAAACAAAAAGTTTCCTCAAAACATAACTCAAAATAGCTATTAAATCATTATAAAAAAGCATAACAAGTTTGAACAAATTTTACTTACTCTATCATTTACAAAAAGAGGTTTAAGGTGCCCATTAAATGACAAAATTTGATGCCTTGATTAAAAAGTCTTATGGCTGATATGATGATTATGTTATCTCTTGATTTTTATCTTATAATCAGATCATTCTCGTACGTAAAATTTCTAGCTTAATCATCTCTTATCTTCTAGGTCAAACAATCTTTTCTGTGATGTAATCTCCATGTTTGGAGTACATTCTGAGATTGCCAAAGAGCACTTGAACTAGTCCATTACTATGTGGATGGTAAGGTGTAGCTACTCGACATGTTATGTCATACTACTTAATATGATAATAACCATCAAAATATATGAACTGATTATTCTCTTGTGAAATCAAAATCTTGAAAATCTCGGACCATGCAATAAGATCTCTGAAAAATTAACAATCAGCTTTACTGTTTGCAGATCATATGAGAATATCCTTCTTCACTTAATGAGACACATAGTTGACAACTAGTTACCATTTTAAAGTCAATGCATGATCTAAAAAAGTTATTCACATTCTTTGAAAAAGTTCAGGTAATGACAAGTGTGTCTTGACTCTCAAGTGCCCATTATGCTTAAGGTGCATGTATCACATTCATATTGTAGAGCTTCAATTACGCGGAACTTAATCAACAATGTTAATTAGATGGGTAAAATGGGGCTGTCCCCTCTAGACCCCCCGTCGCGTGCCGCCCTCCAACAAACCTCCCCACCCCCGTCCCCATCGTGCGCCGCCCTCCAGCACCCCCCCCCCCGTTCCGTTGCACGCCCACCAGCAAAGCCCCCGCGCGCCGCCCTGCATCCCCGGTCCCCTGCATCCTGTTGAAGCGCCCCCCGTCGCCACCCTGCATCCCCCGTCGCGCCACCCTCCAGCTCCCCCACATGTCACCCTGCACCCCCCCGCCATCCAGCAACCCCCGGTCCCCTGCATCCCACCGTACCGCGCTCTAGCTCCCCTGTGCGCCGTCCTGCATCCCCCCCACCCCATCTGCAGCAAAGGCCCCGACTCTTGTGCTCCCCCTCCTCCCGTTCCGTTGCACGCCCACTAGTAAACACCCCCTGCATCCCATCGCGTCCCCCGCGTGCCGCCCTGCATCTCCCCCCTCCCCCTCTTTTTCCCGTGTGATTTGTTCTCTCTGTGCAATGTTTTGTCTTCGTCCTCTCCGTGCTATGTTTGGTTTTTTTTCCCGTGAGAAAAAGATCAAGTCGGGGACGTCGCAGACGGCCGTGACCGCCACTTTCTCCCGCTTTCATCATCTCCGATGAGGACTGCCACTTTGAAGAGGACGGAAACTCCGGGGATTAGGAGGAAGATTGGCACTGGAGAGGACGAGGACCCTCTGCAAGGCGAGAGCTCAATTGAAGAAGAAAAAGGAGATATAGGTCATTAGATACGGTGGTAGGAAGAGGGACGACACCACCCTGCGAGTGCGGCTGCGAGGAGCCGCCTCATATGGCAAGCGCTACCGAATCTGCCTTGAGGACCCCAACTCTGGCGGCATCTTCACCCTCAATGACGAGAAGCCCTTCTACGTGATCGGACCCATGTTCCTGTGTGATCCTACCACGACCCATGTCCCCTCTAGCTTCTGGGTCGAATCCGACTCCCCTCCAGAAAGGTGGAGGGGGCTGGAGGAGGAAGAGAGTGAAGGTGGTCGGTGGGTTGTTGACAGAGGAAATGGGAGGGGCTGGAGGAGGAAGAGAGGGGAGGTTGCGGCGGGCTATGGGCGGAGGAAAGGGGAGGAGAGTGGAGGAGGAAGAGAGAGGGAGGTGGTTGGCGGGATGTGGGCGGCGAAAAGTGGAGGGGATGGAGGAGAAAGAGAGGGGAGGTGGTCGGTGGGTTATGGGCGGAGGAAGTGGGAGGGGGCTGGAGGAGGAAGGGATGGGGGTTGCGGCAGGTTGTGGGCAGAGGAAGTGGGAGGGGGCTGGAGGAGGAAGAGAGGGGGGTTGCGACAGGTTGTGGGTGGAGGAAGAGGAATGAGTGTGGAGGAGGAAGAGAGGGGAGGTGGCTGACGGACAAGGAGGCGGGTGGGATGGGGGTGGAGAGGGGGTGCGCTGGAGGAGGAAGAGAAGAAGGGGGTGACTGGTTTTTTTTCTTTTTCTTTTTGTGTTTTTATTTAATTTTGACCGTTGGATCCGAGATGGGTTAGATTAACTCAAATGTCTAGTTGAGTTAATGGATTAAAATAACGGAAGGTTACAAGTGTAGAACGGAACACTTATTCGAGTGTTTGGGTGTAATTATGATTTATAGAGGGTTTCTGGGGTAATTATGAAACTACTCAGGGTTATGGGTGTAAATATTCCAACACAAGAATGGATTATCCTCCCCTAGTTTAACCCACCTTAACCCGTGTACCAAACGCACCCTAGAGGATCTCAAATTCAAGATTCCCCATCCATTATTTTCTTTGGGCCTAGTGACCTTACTCCAAGCCACCTTAGCCATCTCTTTTTTTGATATTTCCACTTCATAGGAATTTTCGCCAAAATTTATCGATTGTTATGATGCTCACTGCTATTTTTAAGCAAAACATCATGTGAGTTGCTATAGGAGTCAATAAAGAGTTTGAATAGGAACTTTGCTTTCTATCCTTATAATTTAGAGGCAAACGTTTTTTTTTTTTTGGGGGGGGGGGGGGTTCCAATACTTGTTTGATAGATTCGCAATGGTCAATGAGAATCCCAAGTAGGACAGGGAAGGCTTTGTGTGTCCAGGCTAGCATTGTTTCCACAATAGTTGTCTCGTAGGGATCTGGATTGAGCGTATAGTACTTTGATTTATATATAGCCCCATATTTTAGAGAAAAGTTTAAGAGTTGTTAATATTTTCCTAATTGCTTCATACTCATATTCATTAAATACTACTCACAGCTCGGGGATACTTAGAGGCAGAGTAGATTAAATAAGCAAAGAAGGAGCTGACGGAGGCATCTCTGATTTGGATACGGAGATCAAGTGGATAAGCAGTCTTCGAGCTCTTGATCCACACCCTTCGACTAATACTCAAAGATGGGAGGTCAGTGATGACAAGCTCAGTAGGGAAGCGGGGTCATCAAGGGGTGATGGCAGTCTGATCCGAGGTGGCCACTATTCAGATTATATGCATAGAAGAAAAATTGCCCCAAACCTCAATTTAAAGCTCGTGATGGTGCGGAATGCATGGTGCCATGCTGACAAGCCTTTTTCCGAGGGGATTATTGTCACATGACTAATATTGGGGACTAGTACCCTTCCACAGCTGAGATTCCTGTTATGCCAACATGGGGTCGGACTGGAGTCTGAGACCATGCCCTAGACTACAAGGGATTAAAATACTTTAAAATTATGTATTTTTAATAGTGAACTACAAATTAAGTTTATATCAAATAAAAAAGATGATAAAGAATTTTTATTATAAGATATTAATATGACTTCTAATTTTACTATTTATTGGTTTTTCTGTCAGCATGTGTTCACTTGTATCTGCGCGGATGGAATTTGATTGAAGTATACGATAGTTACGTATAGTTGTGATTTATATGGTATATAAGTTTAACAAAACAAGATTCATATTATTAAAATTTAGAAGAAATCAAATATATGTAAGTAAAACAAATATGATTCAATAAACTTCTGTCAGAAATAATAGTGTTAACATCAAAAATAATCAGATAATCATCATCAATATCTTTATTAATCAATCAATTATTACGGCTAAAGTTAGTAAACATATTTTTTAGTATAGAGATCGTGGTAAATTGCAAATTGTACTCGAAAATAAAAATCCAAAATAATTTATTATTATGATTTTATTACAACCTTAAAACTTCAAACAAAAGTATACGCCAATATTTTAAAACTAATGCAATGCTTAAAAAAATCAACAACAATAATAGTAATACATTAACATTTGAATACACGAAAAAGACTAATGAGAAAATATAAAGGAAAAAAATTGAAGCAATCGCAACCAATAAATTAAAAATACTGAAATAATAATAACCAATATTTATTGATTTTTAACACAAATGTATGTATGCTATCTATGAGCATTAACATTGTAATATAAAAAATTAATGTAAATGTTGAAGTAGCTACGAGGCGCACATATAAATAGTAAGTTTGATTAGGAATAGCTACTAAAAAAATGTCAAAAATTACAACACATAGAAAGCAGCAAGTCAAAAAAAAGAAAGAAAAGTAGTACTCTTAACTTATGACAATTGTTCTTACTAAGCACATTTACTACAAAAAGGAGCCTTTCAGTTTTGTTTGCGTTTTTTAAAATGAAACAACAACTTGGTAGCACTTATATTTTGTATGTGTTTTGATAAGATTTATTTTATATTAATGTTTGCCTATGATGTCTAAATAGGAAAATATATATAGGATTGACATAAAGGGAGAGAAATTGTCAATACTTGTTATCGTTTTATGAAGAATAAGATGAAATATATTATTTACTAAATATGACAGAATGCAATACATACACACATATGTGTCGCATTTTTCTAGATATAAAAAGAATTAAATATCTTTTACATATAAATTTTATTAAAAAATAAATGAGATATTTTTTTGTCATATCATCATCTCCTATTGTATATTGGCGATCGTGTATATTAGAAAATCTAATATGTATTGAATTAATTAATGATGATTAACGATGAATGAAATATATTTCAAATTAGATGTACGTTCCATCATTGTTTGATACGTGAATTTAATTTTTAGTATAGGTTATCATTTACTTCATTAAAATTAAATTTGTAATTTAGATGCTAAATTGTATTTAAAAACTAAGATATTATAATAGATGAAAGTGTAATTTATATTACTTTGATTTGCATATATATAGATAAAATATGACTTTAATAAGTCTATCACGATTTGCATGTGGATTATATATTATATTAGTATGATTATACTCATTGCAATAAAAAAAATCTCATTGCAATGATTAATTAAATATTCATTTCCATATCTTTGATGTTAATATACAGTAATGATATTCATTGCAAAATTATCTTACTTAGCAGTTAATGCTATATTCATCACTAAAGATTCATATGACGATGTTATACTCAATGGCTTGTTCATTAAATTTTGTATAAATCATTGATAAAGAAAATATCGACGGATAAAACATTATTATTTAATTAGTTGCTAGATATATAACAAGTTAACAACACATTCAATATCCGCTACGAATTTAAGCGATCAAGTAATGAATATTTATTATATGTTTCACTGTAGAAGATATGCTCATGGATTTTAAATTATTCATTACCTTAGATTAATTTTGTTGCATTAATTTATCCATATAAACATTTTACATTTGCACTGATGATATATATATACACACACACTCATTGCACACATATAATTGAATATAAAATGGAATTAATACATATACCTACCATTCTTATAAAATATAGGAATAACCATATAAGCTTTATATTTATAATTTATTCTTTATACTTGCTCACCTCTACAAAATAAAATTGTATTTTTTATTGATAGCTCATATTAAATCATGTCAATTAAATTCCATTTTTGTAGTGTATGTAAACTTTGTACAAGCTATTATTTGTATCATAATTTATCACAATAAACAATCAATTAGAAATCCATACACATATTGGGAGAGAAGAATGTGTGGTGGAGGAGGATGAGAGAGATTACTGTACTTAAGAGAAAGTACATGGAGGGAGCAAAAGAGACAATACGACCTTATATATACTAAATAAGTAAATATAAAAATAGAGAGAGACGAGTGTGATTGAAAATAGAGGGTAATAACCGGTTGGGGAGAGAGAGGGATAATAGAGAAAATAACAGAGTAAGAGAGAGGGATAATTGTTAATGTTGGATGAACATTGTCATGTTTAGGGTGGAGCATTGGGCCGGGCCGACCCAGACCCGATCCTCAAAAGCCCAGACTCGATGTACACATTGACCATGCCTGAGTCCTAATTTGGTCAAATTTCAAGCATGGGTCGGGCCCATCGCGAACCCGAGGTGACCCGCTAAGACCTGCCCCGGTCCATCAATATGCTACTGCTAATTCATCTGCTGTCATGTTTTTCTGAAACTAGAAAGGGAAAATTACACCTTTTTTTCATGGATAAACATTATCTTCTATATCAGTGAAGTGGAAATGCTATTGTTTTGAACCTAGAAGGGCTTCATTTTGAATGTTCATATGATTGTTCCAATGGTAGAAAATAAGATCTTCATGCAAAAAGGGCTTCATTTTGAATGTTCATATGATTGTTCCAATGGTAGAAAATAAGATCTTCATGCAACTTGTTTTAAATTTTCTACAAATCTGTGCATGATGAATCTTACAGATTTGTTGTGCACATGGTAAAAGTTATAGATGTGATCCAACATCGGGATGCTTGTAAAACCGCTATCACTAAAAAATGTCTTTGAAGAAGGCCCGAGCTCCCCAAAACAATACACTGGGAACATTATTGTGAGAAAGTGATCTCTAAAAATGACATCCATCTTCTCGCTATAAAGAAAAGAATGTGAGGGTCTCTTTGGTTGCAGGGTTGGGCAGGGTTGGGTTGGGCTGTGTTGGGATGAGTGAATAGTAATCTGTGAGGAGAAGTACCCTTGTGAATAGTAATCAAAGTTGGGCCAACCCTGCCCAACCCTGCAACCAAGCAGAGAAAGCTGATTAAATTGCCTATATGATGATAGTTAGAATGAATTACCTTTTCTTTTAGAAATCGATGATGATTTTCTATAGATGTCACATTTTCCCTTGGGTCTGCCTTAACATTGAAGAACATATAAGTTGGATGGTTGGCATAATCTTCAGATGTACAGGATTCCACATATGTGATGGCTAAAGAAATCATAATCGAATATGATTCTACATGTAATGTATCTTGCAAAAATCATAACACGATACATAAAACACTAATAAGAGAAATAGAATGCAGGGAGGGGAAAACGATAATAAAAAAGGACGCGCAACCTTCTTAGAATTCAAAATGGGGGTGGTCCGATCCCGACCCGAACCTGTATTCAACCTTGTGGGCCTTGGGTCGAGCCCGACCTTGGATTTGCATAAAAAAGCGGGTCACGACCCAGCCCAAGGCACGAGGAAATTTATCGGGCTCAGGCCAGGCTTTCCTGCGATGGGTCGAGTCGAGCCCAATGCTCCACCCTAACCATGTTTTAACTGCCTTTCTTTTCGTGCTCAAATGTGGGATTGGTAATTCATCATCTCTCTTGTTGTTGACGGTTAATGGTTACACCTGTATGGATCACTTTTATGATATATATATATGGGTTCAATGGGGTTGCCTCCTTGGGGCAGCCAACATGGCTGCCCCCGTCTCTTTTACGGCATTTTTCTATTTTTTTTGAAAAATATCACCATGTATATTTATCTATATATCCCTCATATATGTCATTCGAATTTCGTCAGAAACAAAGACTCTTATGCCCTCCATCTAAAACAGACCGATTACAACAACGTTTGGACCATTAAAATTACTTGTTCTAGATGGAGGGCATAAGAGTCTCTGTTTCTGACGAAATCCGAATGACATATTGAAGGGATATATAGATGAATATATGTGATTTTTTGCAAAAATAAATAAAAAAATTTACGGAAAAATAGGGCGAGGGCAACCAACACGGTTGCTCCAAGGGGGGCTTCCCCATTTTTTCCTATATATACATATATATACATATATATGCAGCTTGCTAAAAAAAGAGGGATAAGAACTTTACGCAGCTTAGATATAAGTATAGTGTATTGGTTCAATTTGAATTTATATTGGCACCCCCGAGTAAAGCTCTCTATATAAAAATTATGTAATATATAGTATTACATAGTTTAATAAGTTAATGAATTAAAGATATATAAAAGAGATATCTTATTATAAAATATTTATCCTCTTTATATAATAATTATGGATTTAAAATTGGTACTTTTTAAAGTTGTATATCTGAACGATGGAATATATATATATATGAAGGATATGGAAGAATCCTTAAGCGCATCACAGAAGCGTGAGGATCACATCATATACAATCGAGAGCGACTAATCACACTAGTTGCTCGGTGCATCAGAATTTTAAAAAATTCTAATTGATGAAACCACATGACACAAGAACACTTCTTGGATCGTTTCATCTAACCACATAATAGATAAAGGATTACCTCTTGTAGCATGGTTGTGATCGAGCCTCTAAGAGAAGAGACCTCATGTCTCAAGTCCGATCGTCAGAGGAGACACTTGTGAGCGGGGAGATGACTCGCGTGCTTCTCACAATACAAGTCGATGATCCAAGCAATGGATCTCCTGATCTCGTCTCATGAGATCGAACGCCTTCTTCACAAACGAGACGCACCAAAGAAGACAGAGATCCAAGAGTCGTCAAAGCGACAGCACAACGACGATGAGATGATGGACACGAACTTCTCTTTATGAGAGGAGTGGACGGCCGCTTAAGGAGAAGGAGAATGCTTGGCGTGAGAATGAGAGAGAGGGAGTTGTCGTTGTTTCTCGAAGAGCAAGGGGTGCCTCTTCTTACATAGGATTTTGGGACTCCATGTATCTCAATTCATGGACAACACAAAATCAATGGATGAGATTGATTTGTGTTTCTTTCAATGGCCATAATGTTGTTGTAAAAACACTATAATAATTAATATAATTTAGATTAATACACAAAATCAATATAAATCAATTCATTTCAAATTAATTTGACCTTGAAGATAATGGAGGAGAAGATTGCCCTCATCCCTAAAAGGGGGGGACATCCACCCTACTCCTAATGGAGATTGGTAGTCGTCCACCCTCTTGTGGTGGATGGGTCAATCTCCTCATTATCTCATGAGATCTCATTATCTCATGGTATCTCCGAAATTTACAACACTTGTTGTAAATTATTCACAAAAATAATTCATAATTATCTTGTGAACAATGCAATCATGCCATTGAAAAAATATGAATCACATTCACATCCCAAAAAAATGTAATATGTTTTAAATTAATCATCCAATGTGAATCCAATTCACATCAATAATTAATTAACAAATATAAATCACAATAATCTATCTCTAGTATATTATAAATCATATTTATAATATATATGAATCGTCATTTTAATTTTTTAGTATATGCAATTTATTCAGATAGAATTATAGATGTGTTTAATATTTATAATATCTAACGCATAAGGCTTATTTAGTTGGTATAGTAGATAGCAAAATATGTATGTGTGTGCATAGATGTGTATATTTATCGATAATAGGATGAGATATTAAATATATTGTTTGAGGTGATATTTGTATCGATAACTACTTCCACAATTTTTAAATCATTTTTGCACTCAACTTTACATATATTAATATTAATGTTAATAGTTAAGATTATAGTTGTGTTTGTAAATTATACAAAAATTGCTTTTGTGGATTTGGGAAATGTCAACGTTTTTTTAGCAATAGTTACAATCGCAACATGTTTTATTTCAAAAAATATTGAAAATAATATACCATATAAAAATGGAGTCTATATTTATCATATAGAAAAGAAGACTATGTTAATAAGCTCAACAAGGACAAAAAACAAAGCTTGTTAAAAGTAGAACTTGTGTAATTGGTTTAATATTTAAATTATAATATACATGTGTATAAATATGATTAGGGATGGTTGGGTTTCAAATGGAAAGAGAGATAAAAGGGAACATCCAATGTCACATATCTTGCTTACAAAATATAAAACTGAGTAAAAAAGTGGAAATTTTGTGTGGACTATATATACGTAGAGAGAGAAACAAGGGGACATTTATTGAGATAGAGAGAGAGTTATTATAGATAACATGAGGGGAACGTATGGAGAAGAGCACACACAAGAGGAAATAGCAAGGTGTCACGACCCCAATTCTGGGTCGTCAGATCTTTCCATATCCAGATCTGGTTACTCAGCAATAATTTATTCAGCAATCACAACTAACATTCATAAAGAGACAATAAATAAAAATACCCAGAAAGAAGTATTTAATACTTTTCCATTCACAAATAAAGTTTTTATTACATTGTCCCATTACAACCATTTACATGTACATCAGTTGGAAGGAAATACACAGAAGGCTTAACAACTACCTTATAGAGTAAAGCTATTGTGGCTGACTGGATGGCTAAAGTCCTTGCGATGGCTCATCGACATCTATTGGGTTTTTCACAAATCATAGGATAACAATTAGCGAATGCTAATTAAGAAGAAGAGAAAAGCAAACAAATGGTATAATTTTGCAAAACTTGTTGTCACAAAAAGTTGCATTCCTTCTCATTAGTTTAAGTCCCATTCCTTCTATTCCACATCAATGATTAGTCTAGGTGAACCTACCATTCTTGAACTCTGAAACTGTGGACGCTTCAGGATTGGAGATTGAATTGACCTATTGAGCTTATGCCTCCACACGTTGCCTCAACCAATCCTCCAATAGTACCCTGACAATTTTCCTTTTCTTTTATTATCTAGGGTTTCAAACCCTCGGCCTAACAAACAAAGAAGTACACTGTCCTCGAGGACTCGGTTGCTTAAAACCTCAGGCTAACCTTTAATCACATAAACTAGCGGCTTTAAATACATGTTATCGTGACCCAACCGCTATTGAATCACCTATGCCTCCACATGACGACCACATCTTCCATTGTTCAACCCGAATATATTGGCACCCGGCACCACTCATTGAAAATCATTCATTTCGTGCGCACTTATCATAACAGAGCAATCATGTACCACCTAGGTAGGGCAACACCAATACGGGTTTCTTCCGACAAACCTACAAGTTGCATGCCCAATCTATATTTATACTTCCAATCATTCTTAACGTAAGACACAATCCTTTTAAGGATCCAACTCAATACACATCAAATACCATGATGTAATTCTTTCGTTAAGTCTTCGATTTGCATAATCATCAATACTAAGTATAAAGTTACATATATATTAATCAATATATTAATGTACTCATATTTATGCTCATTTTAACTTCCAAACTCTAACTTTCCAAGCCACTTCATCAATTAGATGCTCAGACCCATTTTAGTTGAAATCACAAAGCAACTTTCATATTTTATCAAAAAAAAACCAAATTAGGGTTCTTCATAGAAAAGAGTATAAAATTAGAATTTCAACGATCTCGTATAAAAACCCAACAGCAAAAGGAAGAATTTTATTACTAATCGAGATTTCTCTTGCATATACAATGCTTTATCATGATTCTTTTTTAGAAAGGATGATTTATGGCTCTTGAAACGATCGAATTTAATTTTCGTATCAAAAACGCTAAGAACGTCCCAAGAACGTGAAGAATGAACGAAGAACACAAAGAACGTGAAGAACATATTTTCTCTTAAAATTTCAGTTGAGCTTCCCTTTATACGAGCTGATATTTCTAGGAAAATTTCGGCAGAGTTTCCCCTTATATTGGGACATATTTCTGTATAAATTTCAGCAGAGTTTCCCCTTATATATAGGATATATTTAGAAAAACTGAAAGAGTTTCCTATATAAAATCATTGAGAGGAAAACAACAACGAAATTGAAAGAATAAAATTAAACAACAAGAGACGGGGAATCGGTACACACAATGCGTCTTAGGTGAGTGAATGTGTGACGAATCACAAGATTCACTAACGTGCATAGTCTACACCTAAGTAGAGTATTACAATGATTTTTCCATCAAAACAATTATAATAGCAGAACCGAAAGAATAGAACCATAAGCGATGGAGAATCGGTAGACACCACGCGTCTTAGGTGAGTGAAAGTGTGATGAATCGCAGGGTTCACTAACGTGCATAGTCGCCCGCACCTAAGTATGGTGTTACACAGATTTCTCCTCAAATCACAACAAAAAATGAATTGAAAAGGAAGATGAATTGAAACTAAACTGAAAAAAGAACATGAATCGAAACCTTTTTCAAGTTCGAGCATACTTACAAAACTAATTACGAGAGGATCGTACCTTCCTCCTCCTCGTTCTCCCGGCATTGCTTCGCTAGCGCTCCTTCCCCGCCCCCCACTCCTCCTCTCGACCTCTCATCTCTAGCCCTTGGGGTAGTGGTGGTAGTGGAAATCGTAGAGAATGAATGGGTGGGGGGCTAGTTATAGACTTCAGAAAACCGTTAACCATGGTTAGTAAACAATGATTTAGATCTTAACCGCGGTTAATGACCCATTGCTTTGGCCAAAACTTATCCGAAACTTAAGGCTTAAGTTAGAACTATCCAGAAGATTCTAGATTCGCTAATGACGCTTAATTAATGCTAATTGTGATTAACTTTTATTAATCATGATTTAATCTTCACAGCTTACGCTTAACTTTTTCTAATCATTGATTAGTATTTGCTAATGATCATTAACGATCCTTAATTCATCATTATTTTCTTTAATCGTATTTAATTTATCTTAATGACGGTCATTAAGAGTTAATGACACCTTAAGTCTCCTTGTCTTTCTTCCGAAAATCATAACAATTCGAAATGAAGTCTGGTTCATACGAAACAAATTCCATTGGTTTCCTTTTGAAGAGTCGGATCTTATGATATAGGATCCGAGAGAGAAGTTCAAGGCTTTACATTATAATAACCTTAAAGGAAGTCTCATCCTCGAGACTTGAAATGCAGGTATAACAACCTTAAAGAAAATGAACGCTATTTCATTTATAATGTACATATACATAACACATAATGTTATCACTCAAACAAATAGGGGTATTTTTCTCTCATATCTACCTCAGGTTCATGATGAATCTCGTATTCATCATGCTAAAAGTCAATAATTAAACCTCTGGCTTAATCAATCTAATAAAATTCACAAATAATTTATTCATTTTATATCGTATTATATTGTGTATACTTAACCTATAATTAATTGTATATAATAATAATAATTATTTAATTTGCAATTATTTTATTTTTAAAAAACCCATAAAAATCGAGTGGAATAATTGTCCATAATTTCCTAACCCTTAAAAGAACTAAAAAATACAAAAACAACTCAAAACCCAAAAATCGGTATTTTTAACCCTTAAAAATACCCCCAAAAATCCTTTTGTACAAATGACCTCTTTTGACTTTTTGTCTGACATGAAACTTGTAGATCTCATCGAGATCTACAACTTTCATGCTTTACTTTTTCTTAATTCTGCCTCTAAGTAATTCTTTCCGATTTTTCTTTGATTTTTTATTTCTGAATTTTCTGATTAAACCACGTGGCGCCCTCTAGGCTGCCCACGTGGCCGGCTCTCTCTCCGCCACTCGCCTCCTCTTTTCGTCGTTCGATCTCCTTCTGGGGCCTTCCATCCTAGCCGCTCATCACGCGCCCCATCTCAGTCGTCTGATCCGATCTCAGATCAGATCCTCACTGCTCCTTAGCGCCTTCCTCACAGCCCTCAGATTCACTTAACATCCTACGGCTAGCATCTCTCCACGTGGCCCGCCTCTTCTCCCCCACCCGACGCCTTTTAGGTCCTTGGATCGAAACCCCAACTCTCCATCATGACTGTACCTCCGTGCCTCAACCTCAGCCAATCTATCCCACCTAATCCTACAGACCTCCTCACTCCACGCCACCAAATCTCTCCCCACCATTGGATAACGCGCTAAGATCAATCCAACCATTCGTCTTCGCCTAAACCTCAACCCTTAGATTAGATCCTATGATCTAATCTGCACCTCTCGCATCTGCCTCCATCCAAGCCGTTGGATCAAAAGATCCAACGTCTAAGTCTTCATCCCCTACCTCTGTAACCCCATTCCAGTCGTTTCGCCTTGTTGCTGTGCCACCCCCTTCCTATTTTGGAAGGCGCCATAGCCACCCTCTCAGTGTCGTAACACCACCATCATGTTGACCGTTCTCCCGCCGTTCTTGCGTACCCTTGGCTACCCTCGCCATCACTCCACCATCAACTTGGCAGATGTTCAAAATCGCCCCCACCACCACGTAACTCCTTATCCACACCTCCTATAAAGCGACCCCCTCCGCCACCATCACCGGCCCTCCACTAATCACGAGCTTAGGTCCAGCTTCGCATGCCCTCTGGTGACAGCGGAGAGGCAGATGGCAGAGGCAATGACGACCTAATGCCCCGCGGCTGCCCCACCGTGTCGCGGCACATCTGGCGTCCGCTGAGCACCTCGCCTTTGGGTGAGCGAGTCGTGCAACGACCCAAGCTTCGAATGAATCTCAGCTCAAGCCTCCTCCTCCGCCCGTCGATCGCCTCCGAACCTCAGGTATCTATTCATCTCTTGCATCTCGATTTTGTCCGAATTTATACGCTACAATAAGCACCTCTCGCCTCCACCCGATCATTCGATGACCTCCACCAGTCACCCATCATCCACGCCAACTACTCCTAATCGCCCTTCTCCTTCTCCAGAACCTCCATCGCCCCCATTCCCTTCTTCTCGGGTCCGCCGGAGAAGGAGCACTTGGCCACCACCTCCATCGCCTCCACTCACCTCACGTCATTCATGCACATCACTCGTACGCCTTGGCTACCCATCTGACCCCTGCAGGTCTTCAATGAACGGAATCCATGCCCAGCCTCTGATCTCGAAGCTCATCTCTAGCATACCTGCATGGACCAGCCATCTCAACCCTCGCCGCACCTCTGCTGTACTCTCCAGCCCTTCGCCCGCACCGCAACAACCTTCCACAAGCCCCGATGAAGCCTCTAGAGCACGGTGGAGCAATTAGGAGTTCGCCGGAGCCCCGCCTCGTCTGGCAGCCAGCGACGGAGGAAGAGGAGTAGGAACCGTCCGATCATCTGGATCGGACAATCCCGATGATGACACATGGCATATCCGAACCTCTAGCCGAACCAGCAGGGTCGGACTCTACCGAACCTCGTGCCAAGCCTCCATTAAGTAACACGTGTCCCGAGCGAACTGCGACTCCCGAGCCTATCCCCTCGCGTGCCTGGCATGTGAGGGCCTAGGTAAATTGCAATGAAGACTAGGAAGTTTTGTTATTTGCATATTGGTTCCTAGACACGTGCTCCTCACGTGCACGCTTGGGTATTTTACAAGAAGGTCCTCGGACTTTTGGAAATTACAAAAATGCCCCCGCATGTATGGAAATTTTATAAAGGGACCTGATGAGCCAAAATTCCATCAATCCGGATCAGGTAAAAATAAATCACTCTCGGGTCGTTGCGATCCGGATCGATAGAAATCTCAGCTCAACAAGAAAAATTATGGAACAGACCACCAAACAGAAATAAAATCAGAGAAAAAAACAAATAGTGGCCTTGGCTATGAGATTAGCCTAGTGTAGCACCCAGGGTCGGACTCAGGGAGCGCGGAATGGCCTTTCGGCCTACGAAGTAGTAAAAAAACAAATAAAAATAAATTATTTTTGAGGGATTTTTAATATTTTTATATTTTTTGGAATTTTTAATAATAAAGAAAATAATAAAACAAGGAAAACAAGCAGATTTCAACAATTATTTAATTACTCTAAAATGCTTTAAAAATTCTAACAAAAACGTTTTTATGATTTTTATATTTTTACTGTTTTTGGTGAATTTTTGATAATTTTCTGATTTTTTTTAGAATTTTCTAAAAATGAAAAAGGACAAAAATAAATGATAACTGTCTAATCAGGCTTCACAGATCATTTAAAAATATCAAATGGTCTGATCAAGGCCTGGAGGTATTTTTCCAGGAAAGTAGAAATAACAAGGAGAAATTAAGAAAAATATTTATTAATTTTTGAATTTTCTGTGATTTATTAGAATTTTTATGAGTTTTTCAGTATTTTTCAATTTTTATATTTCTAATAATCCAAAAATGACCAAAAATGGTCAGAAAATCAAGCACACCAAAACAAACAAAACCTGAATTTTTGGTAATTTTTAAAAGTTTTTATATTTTTTGTGAATTTTAAAATCTGGGCAGGCAGAAAATTAGAGGTTTTTGAATTTTTAAAAATAATAAAAGGGCTAAAAAATTTTCCCAAAAAATAGTGAAAATTCTACACAGTGGCAAGAGCCACATGTCAAATTTTCACTCAATTTGGATGAACTTTGATATTTTATTTAAAACAATCAAGAACAACCAAATAGTGCACAAGGACCTATCTACAAGAAAAACAAGTTGCAAGGGCCAAAATGTAACACGGCAGAAAACCTTAGGACCCTAAGTGCAAAAATCCCACTATCCACGCACTAGGCACGTGGTCCAGGCCTGGAAGGACTAAACTGCAATTCCCATTTAAAAAGATTCAAATCTTAACACGCAAGGAATACAGGGTATAAAATGCAAAATGCCCACTAAATCATGTATCGATGCACGTGGCCAATACAAACAGGGATGATAATGCAAATATCCAAAATAAGAAGGTCCTCGATGCAATTTTTACAAAATAAAAACAACTACGAAAAGTATTTACAAGACTAAAATGTAAATTCAAAGACTGAAGGGGCCTAAAAGCAATTACCCCTATTATTTATCCGAGGGCTGGGATGGCGCCACGTGGCTGATCTGACAGCGGCGGGTAGCTGGCGCCTCAACGAAGGAACTCGGCTCGGATCGAACGGTGGAAGGCTCGCCACGTGGAAGATCAGACGACTGTTGTGTGCTGTGGCTACGCCTTCACTGATCTGACGGTCCGGAAGAGGGCACGTGGAGATCGAACGGTCTGGAATCAAGGGCACCTCTCCTCTGCAACGGACGGTCCTGATCAACTCCCAAAAGGATCAACGGTGTTGGCTGCTCCTCAAATGGACGGCTCTGAGCGAATCTGGAGCGAGGGAGTTAATCGGACGGTGGCTGAGGGTCCAGGAAGAACAGGTGGCCGGCGAACTTCGCCGGCCCGATACTAGCGCGGTGGACCTCCTTTGCTGCTGCAAAAGTGCAGAGTAGCTCTGCCTTGATGTCCCGCAGCTGCTGCTGGTCTCCGATGATGACCGAGAGCTCTGGAGAGCTCGGGCGAAGGTGAAGAACTGGAGCGCCTGTGCTCTGATGTTCCGACCTCCAGATGAGGTCGTTTTGACCTACTGCCTGCACAGGAAGAAAGAGGGGTCGAGGGCAAAATGCCTTGACCCATTAGCACACGTGGGGGATGAAGGATGAGGCGGTGTGGCGTCCTTCCGGTGAAGCGATGGCAGCAGAGGATGATAGCCCTGCTCCGAGGCGAGACGGGGGGGTGGATGGGTGTAGAAGATGGGGAGAGGTCTGGCGAAGGTGGAGGTCGGGTCGGGCGAGCAAATGGTTGGACGGAACGGAGTGAATTAGCCAGCGAAGGTGGCGGAGGAAATTGGGGGAAAACTAAAATTAGACTAAACTACAAGATAAAAGAGCTACCTAGTGAAGGCATCCGAATGTGCTGGAGCTCCTGGAGCTCCGAGGGTCATTGCCTCGAGGGATCGTCGAGTCCCGAGGCTGAGCGCGCTCACGGCGGCGAAAAGCTACCGGATCAGAGGATTCTCAGCGTCCCGAGCCTTGCTGCTACTCTCACTCGCTCCGCTGTCACTCAGGCGAGGTGGAGGAGGTCACAGGCGTCGAGGGGGAGGTCCAAAGATGCCTGAAATGTCTGTCAGAGCTCGGATTAAATATGGCTAGGGGTCCGGCTAAAAGATGGCCGGGCGAGCTTATCGGAGCTCGAACCCCGAGAACCAACCATGGGCGTGGATCTAGAATGTGTGCTGATCAATCGGAGCCCTGGGTTTGAGGTTTTGGTGATCGGATCGTGACGCGATAATTGGGAGAAAAGATGGGTCGGGCGCAGATCCGCGGGCTGGTGGTCCAAGGGGGAGTTGACCGGGGGGTCAACATCCCCCGTGGACCAATGGGATGCAGCCACGTCATAAAGATTTGGAAATTCAATATAAAATAGCAAATGGCAAAATTTGGAAAAAGTTAAAACATAAAAAATGTTCTAATATTTTAAACTATTTTTTAGTGATTTTTATTTATTTTTCTAAAATAAAAATTAGGTATTTACAATATAGTATTATTATATATATGTATATACACTATATATTTTTAATTTTTGATTTTTAATTATTTATTTTTGTACATTTTATTCTAATTTTATATTTTATTTTTTTATAGAATAAAATTTGGAATATTTGGTATTTTTTTATTTTTATTATTTAATTACAAGGGTGAAATAATTACTTTTATTTATATACATATATGGTATATGTACAATGTTGGTTTTGATTTTATTTTTATTTCTTTTTGTTTTATTTTTTTATAATTTTTATTTTATTTATTTACACCATGAAATAAGGAATATGTACACATTTTCTTGGATTTTGATTTATTTATTTATAGGGGGAAATAAATAGATATCCGGGTGTTATATACATAGTGGGTATAGACAAGGGTGAAGGGATTTTATTTTCTTTCTAATTTTCTCATTTTTATTTTAATTTTATATTTACAAATATATACAAATAAATAGAAACCCATTTTTATTTTTATTTAGAGGAAAATATTTTTATTTATTTATAGGTATATGTACACATGTGCGAGCTTCCTTATCTCTCTCTACTTTGGTTTTTATGTGGTCAGGCCCATGCTGAGCCCTCCCTTGGGATTAGGTCGCTCAATATTTATTCTAAATATCTACCTCTTTTTCTTTTATTTCTTTATTCTTTTATTTATGCACAAAAACATGCTAATTATTTATTTTTACACAATGCATGCCAAATGCTAATTATTATTATTTACATATATCTACATGTGTTTAGCAAAGGTTTTGTAGCTAAAATAAAAGAATAAAGAGTGATGAATGGGTATTCATCAGGGCCCAGATGGTTTTTATTAATTTCAAATAGGTCCCTCTAGGGACCTATTTGTAATTATTTATCACTTTATTTCTTGTATTTTATTTACATTTATGCCCCTGCATTGTTTTCTTCATAACTTGAGCATCGTAGGTCCAAATTTCATGATTTTAGTGTCGTTTTATTCCTTGTTTCATCATCTACTTCATGGCGTGTTTAATTTTCTCATTTGATACCATTTTAAATGAAATGAATTTTTCATGTTAGATGATGACTCTTATTCCAATGCCTTATCATAAAATAGATGTTTTCTCATGATGTTATGCTCAAAATGACCCTGATTTCAATATACTTTCTGTTGCTTAATTTATTGATCTTTCTAGGGTATATTTGTAGTAGTCAATTGCATACATTTAACTCTGCATTACTTTCATGCACACTACTACATTTGCATTGAAAATAATCAAAAAAATTACATGCATCATATACCTGCATTGTTCTGCATTTTACCTTGTGCATCTGCATGAAGACCTGAAATTGAGAAATAATTCACACTTACTCTTAATTGATTGAAATTCGATAAATAGATAGAGTATCTTGTGTCCCTGTGTTTGACCTTGGTAGACTTGCCAAGTAAAAATAATCCACAACATTCAAAGTGTGTGGTTTTTGATCGAACCAAATTTGCCTCCTATACTACAACAATTATCTATTCTTAAAGAGGTAAATTTGACGTTCATCAGTTCCCATATGGCTTCTTCATACTCTTGATTCCACCACAATACTTTAACTAAAGGTACCTCTTTATTCCTCAACTTTTTGATATCCCTGTCTAGTATTTGCACATGTATTTCAAGTATGTCAAGTATGGCTCAACATGCAGATTATCATAGCTTATCTTATACTCAGGATCCTTAATGTACTTCCTCAGATTTAATATATGAAAAACATCATGTATTGCCGAAAGATGTGGTGGAAGTGCAAGTCTATATGCAACTTTTCCAATCTGCTGAATAATTTCAAAGGGACCCACGAACCTGGGTGTCAACTTTCCACGCAAGCCAAACCTTTGAACTCCCTTCATAGGCGATACTTTGAGGAATACAAATTCACCTATCTTAAACTCAAGGTCTCTTCTCCTGGTATCACTATAGCTTTTCTAGCGACTCCGAGCAGTTATTAGTCTTTTAGAGCAAGCTCTACAACTTCACGTGTCTCTTAGAGTTTATCTGAATCGTGAAGGTTCTTTATACCGACCTCTTGCCAACATAAATGAGTAGTACACCTTCATCCATAAAGCGCTTAAAATGGTGCCATGCCAATACTTGTATGGTAACTATTGTTGTAGGTGAATTCTGTAAGACACAAATGTTTAATTCACGATCCTTGCCATTCTAAGGCACATGCTCGTAGCATATCCTCTAAAGTCTGAATCGTACGTTCTGATTGACCATCTGTTTGTGGATGATATGCTGTGCTAAAGCAGAGTTGTGTGCCTAAGGCTTTCATGAAGTTCTCCCATAGTATGAGGTGAATCGTGAATCTCGATCGGAAACTACCTCCTTTGGGATATCATGGAGACGAATCACATGTGTAATATATAACTCAGCAAGCTGGTGTGGAGTGGAGGATAAGCTTATTGGAATAAAGTGTGCTACATTGGCCAAACGATCTATTATATCCCATATACTATCTTTACCACCAGTCGTTTCAGGTAAGCCAGTAACGAAGTCCATGGAGATGCTTTCTCATTTCCATTTAGGTATAGGGAGAGGTTGCAACAATCCTAGCAGCTTTTGGTGTGAATCCTTTACCTGCTGGCAAGTGAAACATGAATTCACAAACTCGACAACATCCTTCTTCATTCCCAGCCACCAAAAGTGTGAACGAAGATCCTTATACATCTTTTGTAATTCCTGGATGAATAGATAATCTTGAGCAATGAGCTTCACGTAATATATCTTTCCTTAATTCAAGTGTGTTTAGTACACAAACTCTGTGATGGTTATATAGCAACCCATTTTATATTTGGAATCCCTCTATCTCACTCTTCTCAAGTTGTTGTTTTAAGTCTTTAAGGACCGAATCATCCTCCTGTCCTTTCTTTATTATATCCCAAATCTATGGTTTATATCAGAGAGGAATCGGTACTACTATCAAATTGTTTCCATTCACTCAACGTTGATAGTAAACCTCGGAAGTGGATAGCACTCACCAACCCAGGTGAATAAGTTCTTCTGAAAATATACCAGGAAACTCGTATATTAGGTACACCTTCTATCATTATATCTGACCATGATGTAGTGGTTACATAGACTAAATAACCTTGGTACCCTTACTCTAACAACTACTGTTCCTTCAAAGTAGAGATGTATTCGACATTATCATTGGATGTCTTTCTAATGAACCGGAATTCTATCGAGTTAGGAAGGTGAAAAGTTACTGTCTTCTGAAAATAGTCAAGACTTGCATGATGCCTTTCTAGTCAGTTCATCCCCAGGATGAGATCAAAGTCCTCCATTTCGATTAGTAATAGCGAAATAGGTAACTGATGTCCTGCTTCGGCACTATACAATTATCCAGGATTTCTCAGATTATAAATACTTGTCCTCCTGGTCCCTTGACCAGATAGGACGGTTGTACTTCTAGTGGTATCTTACTCAAAGTGGGTACTAACCATCGAGTAATAAATGAATGTAAAGTACCAAAATCAAATAAGTCATGTACTGAAAAACCATGAATAGTAAGTTAGTAACGATACCTCATACGGCCATGCATGAATTGTAGGCTTGTTTTTTAGTGATTGCATTGAGCTGACCATTAGGAATAGACAAGCTAGAACTCACAACACTTAGTGGTGGCTGCTGAGTAGGAGACGCTCCTTGTGAACCACGACCTCTATCTTGTCTTTCTCCACGTGTTGCTTCATTGCTCGGGGTGGATGTTACAATGTTAATTGGGATTGGTTTAAACCCCGAACCTTTCAACTTTGGACAGTCTTTCTTGATGTGGCCTTCCTGATGACAGTAATAACACACATGTGTTCATGTTTGAGTTGAAGACCCTACCACAGAGAAAATAGCTCCTGTTGCTGAGTTGCAAGGATATAGTGGCGGTCTAGAGAAACCCCCTCTTCCTGATAATTCCTGACCTAAATACTGTGACGAGCTTATACTACACCCAACTGGATGATAGCGACAGTCTCTGCGGTTATAATTTGCCTTACGTTTGGATGGTCCACCAGTAAAACGGAAGCTTCTTCGTTGGCAGTTTTCGACCCTTTCCATCTCAATACGAGAGGCGATGTCCATGACTTCATCTATAGTGGTGGCTCTAAAACCTACAAGCTTCTCTCTAAGATCTCCTTGAAACCTGCTAACAAATTTGGTAAGACATTCTTGTGGTGAAGCTTATAGAGTTGGGGTGTAACGTAGCAGCTCTGTAAAGTGAACATGATAATCTTGTACATTCTTAAAACCCTGGGTTAGAGAAGCCAGCTTCCTCCTCTTCAATTCTTCCCAATGAGAGGGACATCACTGAGCTCGGAACCTCTCTTCAAAGACAACCCATGGAACGAGATCTAGTAATTTCTTAGAAATGACTCTCCACCATCATCTTGCATAGTCTACTAGAGAGTAGGGTTGGGCATTGGGTTGGGCCGGTTCGACCCGGCCCAAAACCTGACCCGTATAACCCGACCCAAACCCAAACCCAAAACTTAGTGGGCGGGTCATGGACCTCAAATTGAGCCCGTATGGATTATCGGGCCGGGTACGGGCCTTAGAAGGCCCCTACCCGTAAGCCCGATAGCCCGATCATAAACACATCTATATATGTTATTGTACTATTGTGCATGTAATTATACCTGGACATGTTAGAAACTATTCATGATATTTAGTTTTCGGGTGATTTGTAATATTTGGATGACTTCACTAGGATAGCACCCGTTGTGGATATCCAATAAACCTAAAACCCAAAACGTGTTGGATGCCCCCAATACCAAAACCCAATAAACCCAATAATCCAACCCAAAATCCAATAAACCCAAAACCTAATACCCGGAAAATGTCGAGCAAATATCTGGATGACATCACTAGGATATCCACAAACCATCGGATAAAGAACCCAACATCTAAACCACAAAGTACAAACCATCCTTTTATCCTCATGTCGTGCAAACCCAGAGCATCTCTCTACCTATCGGTAGGAAGGAAAGCTCTATCCTCTCTCTGTGTTCACGTGTTGGATGCCCCTGATAAATCCAAAACCACAAACGTACACAATCATACCACCGAGTCACTTACCATTCTCATTACTCTCCTCCCTCGTGACCCTTCGTCTCCCAGCCCTCCCTCCACGAGGTGACGAGGACGGAGGACCACGACTCCACGAGTCCACCCGCCACCTCTCTCTTCCGCTCTCCCTTCTATTCATTCTGTAGGTACGTATTACTGCAATACAGATCAATTTTTGTTCTTTTATGTTTACTCTCCGTGACATCCTCCTGGTTTACTACAGTACACATCGTCCTGGTTTCTATTGTTTCTGTGTTTACTTTCTGCCACCATCATCCTGCAAACCGCAATTGACGTTATCGAAAGAAATTGTATCCAGTTGAAACATAGAAATGGAGTCTGTGGAGATCATGACAAGGTGCTTTGCCGAGGACGTCAGCTCCCAGGAGGAGGTATGATTGTATTATATTTTTTTAATTTGAAAAAATAATTATTCTATGATTGAATATTGTAGAGAATCCTTAGTTTCAGTTCATTCTAGTTGTTGTGATTGAGCTCTCCGTTGGATTAACTGTTACTAAATTTGAATTTACTTTTTAAATTGCTTGATCTGCTTGATCTCTCTGTTGGTTGATGTGCTTGATCTCTCTGTTGGATCATGACATGGTGCTTTGCTTGAGATCTCCGTTGAATTTAATTTTTAAATTTGCTTGAGCTCTCTATTGGATTATGCTTTTCTCGATGAAAGCATAATCGCAAGCTCGCAGCATATTCTTCACATTATTATTCGATCAATGGTTTTGATCGGAGTCACATTTATGCATCTGTCTCCTTTTTCATTAGTGGATAGTGGTTTGATCTTTCAAAGTTGATGAGAAAATGGAATATCGTGTTCTAGAGATCACACATTAAGAGTTTTTACCATAGTTATTATATTGAGCCCTTGTTGAATTATTGTTACCAGATACCGGAAGTATAAAATGAGGATATCACGAATCCCACGGTGAGGGAGAATGTAGCAGAAGAGGATGCCAATGATCAAACATCCAAAAAACGTCA